>BQNB010038426.1:0-48765 GCA_026074375.1 Tanacetum coccineum | reverse complement strand
GACAAAAGATCATCCATTAGAACAAGTTATTAACAATCCTACAAATCCAGTGCAAACAAGACAACAGCTTGCCACAGATCCTAAAATGTGTATGTTCACGCTCATAGTGAGTACAGAAGAACCAAAGAACAGTAAGGAGGCAATGGCTGATTCTGCATGGATCGAAGCAATGCAGGATGAACTTCATTAGTTCGACAGACCACAAGTCTGGGAACTCATCAAAAAAAGGATGAAGTTCAGACTGTTATTCGCAACAAAGCAATACTTGTAGCTAAAGGCTATGCTGAGGAAGAGGGTTCTGATATCGAAGAATCATTTGCTTTAGTTGCTCGTTTGGTAGCAGTTTGGATTTTCGTTGCCTATGCTGCACACAAGTCCTTTCCAATCTACCAGATAGAAGTTCAAACGGAATTTCTAAATGGTCCACTAAAGGAGGAGGTTTATTTTGCTCAGCCGGAAGGGTTCGTTGATCCTGAACATCCATAAAAAGTCTACCTTTTAAGGAAAGCTTTATACGCAAGAGCCTGGTATGATGAATTATCCAATTTCCTGATGTCCAAAGGCTTTTCTAAAGCATTTTCAAATGTTGAGCATGCCGAATGCATTGATACTCGCAAAATCACTTTTGGAAGGATACAGTTCCTAGGTGACAAACTAGTAAGCAAGATGTCAAAGAAACAATATTGCACTACAATATCTTGAACAGAGGCACGGTACGTGGCGTTATCTGCAAGTTGTGCACAAGTAATGCGGATGAGGACACAGCTTATAGTTTATGGCTTCAACTACAACAAAATACTGTTGTACTATGATTCAC
Source organism: Tanacetum coccineum (assembly GCA_026074375.1). NCBI lineage: Eukaryota > Viridiplantae > Streptophyta > Magnoliopsida > Asterales > Asteraceae > Tanacetum > Tanacetum coccineum. The sequence continues at coordinate 47,948 of BQNB010038426.1, read as the reverse complement.
AGTCGGCCATAGCAATCTCATGCAAAGCCGTACAACACTCTCATACAAAGCACATCCATACTCTGTATCACTTCATAAAGGAACATGTTGAAAATGATATTATTAAATTATATTTTGTCAGAACTGAATTCCAATTAGCTGATTAATTTATGAAAGCCCTTCCTGAGGATCGGTTTTTGTATCTTGTCAGAAGGATTGGTGTGAGATGTTTGACTCCAGCAGAACTGGAGGTTCTGAAAAACATAACTGCTTGATATTATCATCAAACATCATCTTGTAAATAAAATAAAATAAAATTGGCTTATGTATATTTCTGTGCATAACCCGGGCCTCATCGTAAAAGAAAATACACGTCTCAGTGCATTTTTCCTTAGCAACGAAAAGAGAAGTCTTTTCGGTATTGAGCTACTCTAACAAAACATTCAAAGTTTTGAGCTCATGACAATGGCTTGCAGTTATTTCTGACTGCAACCCGCTTTTCAATCTGAGGAACGCATGTCGTCGAAAAGACAGTTGTTCCTGACAACGGGTAATTAATTTTTCCCGGGCATGGATTATTTCATATCCATGCATCATAAGAATAAGTGTACGTTTCAGTGCATTTATTTGTCAAAATAAGAGAAATATTTTTCAATTGGGAAAAAGCTGTCATTCACAATGATCAATATTTTCAGTAATCACGAAAAGATTTTCCAAGATAATTCGACCTCTCAAACAATGACTACAACTCTTTAAATAGAAAACGGGTCATTATTTGAGGGGGAGAAAGTGTCAAATAATCTTTTAAACGGTCTTTCAAAATAAGTCAAGGATTAAACAGTTGAAGTTTTTGATAATGACAGATAACAATTTAAAGGGAGTTAATCCTATTAACTAATGTGCTTAGATTGTCATTTCCTTCAATCTTAGGGACCTTATTTGCAATCTGAAGACTTGTGACTTCAGTCTTAAAACTACTACGACTATTATTGCCAACGGTATAGGTAGGTTAAAAAGACTTAGGAATGTTTGGAAATTCTTTCGTAGTTTAAAAAGCCTTGAAACTGATTCTCATGGGATAGATTTAAGTTTATTAATTCTGCGAACACGATCTCAAGCATGTGTGCATATAAGATTTTTCTGATTCTGAGGTATCGAAAACATCAAGGGGAAGGAGTAATGACAGAAGGTCACAACAACTACACGTGATAGAATCCATAGCCTTATTTAATTGTAGGCCATTCCGGGAAGACAAATGTCTTTTCCGCAGAGAAAATCAGTGTTTTATCGTGTTACTTTCCGGTGCGCTATTCCAACCACATAGGAGAAGAGATATCTTGTCATTTATGGTATGCATCAGTTGAGATACCAGGGAAATGTGTTGTCAGAAGATTGATTAGAGCGTGAGAAGATTGGTTACTGATTCAATTAATGCTTCCTTTAACAGTCAATCACCAAGCATGTTTTTAAAGGAGTAGAAATATTTGATCAAAGAGGTACATATTGGTATGATAAGCATGATAATTCCTCTAGTTAGTCAGTATCCGATAGAAAGAAAAGTGTACATTTGGGACTTAGTTGTCTTAGGTGTTATCAGTTCGTCTACTGAGAGGGAATAATCAAGATATCCGGGACTTAGTTGTCTTTGGTGTTTCAATTTATATCATCACTATCATGTTAAGAGAAATTTAAACATCCGGGACTTAATTGACTTTGGTGTTGCGGTTTCTAATTAATTGCGTACTTCAAAGATTTGGGCGTCAGACTTCAAGTCTTCTTAATGCGAATTGCAAGAAGGCTTTGAATCTACTCAAGAAAGGATTGCTGATTCAAGGGGAAGCTAAGACAACTTCCAAAATGAGAGTATCGAGACAGACTACAGACGTTGATTGCTACATGGACAAAATGGACTATGTCATTTTTGGGTTTGAACATTATTCTGGTCCTGTCTCATACAATAATATTGTGAATATGTAATGTGTAGTGTAGACTCAAATAAGGCCAAATATAAATAGTGCTTGAGTACAAATCTTCAAGAATTTCTTAGAAAATTCAAAATCTTTCAAATTACTGTACTCAGCACTATCTTATATATCCCTCAACGATTAAGGGGGAGCATTAATATGTTCCAAACAGGGCTTGTGAATAATCAGCACACTTTTCTCCCAATTTTTTATAACATATTTAAATCAATTGATATCCAAAATGTCAAATGATTTGAAATTTTTGATAAGGGGAGAAAATGTGATTAAAATATGTAATGTGATCATATTTTTCAAGTGTATTCTCAGGGAGCCTTTCGGAAAAGCAAAAACAATCGGGTACTAAACACTTTGATAGTTAAATCATAAGTACCTGATTGAGTTTTTCAACAGTGATTGTATGGCAAGATGAACTGTACCAAAAGACTAACCATGTATTTACTGTTATCGAAGTTATAAGGATGGTAAGGTTAGGTACTCGTTCCCATGATCCTGCCAGAACCAGAGGGATCTACCCAAGGATTATCTACTAGTTAGTGTAGAAGTCCTTAGGTATGATAATAAAAAGGAGTAATGTGAGAATAAGAGAATAGTGCTGACTGCAGATGGAGCTAGTACTCGAATAACCCACAAGGTTCTAGTCATGAAATCTCGGTAAAGCAACTGAATCGGTTGAAGACATGTGAAAAGAATTGTACGGGATTAAAAAGAAAAAAAAAAAGGGGGGTTTGTAAAGAAAGAAGCCCTCCTTCTATACACTTGGGCAAAAACCGGGTCAATTCATATGCTGCTCAGAATCACATGTTGATTGTGACATTGAAGACGACATCATGGACCCCAGTGAGCCAATGCATCAACCTCTTCCCATCCATTCGAGTTTCTCTTGAATGAAAATTGTCTCATTTGTCACAGAGGGATAAAATACCAATCTACGTCGCACTCACTCGAGTAAGGTTGGTATTATCAATAAGGTGGCAGTCAACTCCCAGCCTCCGATCACTAAAAATCAAAATGCACTTTGAGTCTCGAGCCAAGAGATATCAATTCGATCTCGTTAGGACAAATTCAATTCTACTTGTTTATTCAACACTCTGTGATTACAAGTTTTATCATAACGAGTCCTACGGCATTATCTTGTGATCTTTGCCAGACATCCGGAAAATGGATTCGTAAGTATTCACAGTGAAGATGAAAATCCTGCTTGAGCCAACTTCAAAAACCGCTATGGTAGGTGACTTGTGAGCTCCTTTGGATCAAACTTGTGAAAACTGGAAAACAACAACGGGCGATTCTACATGAATCAAACTTATTCCAGTATACGAATTGACGGTTATTAGACTTTGGAAAACAAATAAAACTTTTGATGTGTTACAAAACTCTTTTGCAAAGTATCGCATCGATTGTTTTTACAAACCAATTTTCTCTTTATTGCTAACTGTTTTATTACAAGAACATTTAAAGATGGAGATGGAGATACCGTGTTCCAAAAAAATCAAGTTCATAACTTGGAGTGTGCTCATTCTCAAAGGACTCACGAAGATATCATGAAAGCTCATGTATCTGTTATTAAAGCCTCGCAACTCTTGAATATTCAAGCTTTCAAGATTAAAAAAAAAAGAAATGAAAAAGCAAAGTGTAGCATATCATTCGAATGACAAAAGTTCACAAGGTTGGCAAAAGATCACATGATGATGATTAAAGATTATGATTGGATGATGATCTCAAAGAAGCTCAAAGATCACATACAAGTCGAGCTAAAGCCTAAAAGTCTAAAGTTCACTGCGTCAGATTCACAAGATACAGATCTATGAAGTCAAGCGTTTAGAGCTATACATAAGTCAATTGAAGATTGGAAGAATCTTAAAATTTAGTATTTTAGGGGGAACCTCCTTAGGGGGAGATTGTTAGATATTAGAAAAAGGACTCCGGTAACCCTATGGTATTTTACTGTTCAATATAGATCGTGTTTAATAGGTAAAACATGATTTCGGTACTTGCACCGGGTACTAATACCCGGTGTATTGTAAGAACTATAAATACCTTTCCAACTTTGGAATATGTAAGCAACTATCATTTTACACACACTCTAGTGCTGTTTTTCTTTTCTTTCACAAACATTCTCTCTCTCTAACTTTCTCTCTCTAGATCTCTTTAGATCTATACATGTTTGTGTAAATTAGGGAACCTACAGTTGACATATCCTTATGAAGAGGTAGATCCTCTTAACCCTCCGCCACATGCTTCTGAGTCAGAGCTTAAGGATGTGCCTGAGGTTGATGACATGGTTGAGTCCAAGGATGAGACTGTTCCTGCTAGTGTTCTTAGGTAGGTTTTTTTTTTTTTGGAGTGCATTTATGGCCCTTTCCTTCGAGAGGACAGTGATGGTCTGTTGCCTGGTCTCATGAGGAGGGACATTAACTCTCTTTTTGGTCGGATGACTTCTTTTTCTAGGCGACTATGTGGTCGCGAGACTGCTCATGCATTGGTCGAAAAGAAAGGAAAAGCAACGGATGAATATTATTGTAAGCTGATTTTGGATTTGGGTAATGAAATATGATCTAGTATGGAAGAAGGAACGACTGCAATGGAAAATTTGGTTAAAAAGCTTAGTAATGCTGAAGAAAAAGCTAAGTGTAAGAAGTTGAAGATGGAACTGGAAGAAGCATGGTCTAGCAACAAACTTCTTCATATGCAGAATGAATGAGTTAAGAGAGATCTCTATTGGACTAGAGTTCAAGCTCATGAGTTCCATCGAGAGTTGATTTGTAGAGGATTTATGTTTAAAGAAATACCGAATGAGGCTATCGATGTTCCGGTTGAAGATGAGAAGAGTCCACCATTTGAGCCGCGAGGATCTCCTCGTGATTCTTAGTAGTTTAGTTTCAAAAGTAGTTCCTTTTATTGTGTAATAACTAAATTGAATCCTTAGTTAGCAGACTCAATTCTATAGGTTGTAACAATTTGTATCATTTCATGAAACAATGCAACTATGTATTATCTCTTGTGTGATGAATAATGAATGACTATCTTTTGATTACTACTTGATGATTGTGTGACTGTGTGTAACATCCGAGAATTTTCAAATTTTGAATGACGATTATATCCTTTGATTTTTCGGGTCTGGCTTGTCTTATAAGAACGATCATCTAAATCACGTATTCACGACTCGGACTCTAAAGTAATTTAATGTGAAATGATATTCCAGACAACTTTTCAGTTTTACCCGAGACCTGAAAACAGTCAGAAAGTGATTGAAATGCCCTTGCAAGATTTAGAAACGAGAAAATAATTAAATTATATTTAATTATCACGTTTTGTTAAATAAAAATATTTAATAAAATGCATAGCAATTTAATTAAAAGCGTTTGTTGAGAACGCGAATATTCAAGTTGAAATCCATTTTTTTTCTATTTCAGACAAGGCGTAATCGGTCCACAAAATAAATAACGAATATTTTTATAAATGTTATGAAAATATTTATAAAATACTATCAAATAAATACTCATTTTTATCAGAAAAATGATTTGGAAAACAATGGCGCAAGTTTTGTGACTTGAATCATCCGCTAACTAGTTCAAACGAGTCTCGAACCGATAGTTATCAAAACTATACTAAAAATTTACAAAATAAACCCTAGACTATTGGGTATTATCATTTAATGTTATAAATTTTATTATATATATAAAATTTATACATTAAAAATTCATTTCCATCTCTTATACACACACACACTTATAAAGCACTCTCCCTCTCCAAAATTTCCGGCCACCCTTCCCGCCGGCCAGCCGCCGCCGACCACCATGCCGCCGCTGCCGGAAAAGTTTTCCGGCGAGCGTTCCGGCCTAAACCAAATGTTATCCTCGTGACCCGATCTATCTGATCCCCATATCCACCCGCCTCCACCCCCTCCGACAACCACAACCGGCAACCCCCGTCGTCACCATCACCACGGCTAAACAGCCGTGGCTACCACCCTCGTCACCACCACAGCTACCCACCATGGGTGCGCGTGGTTTTAAACCACCACCATCCTCATCGTCACCACATAATTGTCATCATCGCCACCCCCTCATCACCGCCACCATTTCGCAGCCACCCTTGCAGCAAGCACCACAAATGGGTGCGTTTGGTTCTTGTTTCACAGAAAAGGGGTGCGTTCGGTTTCGTTATTACAGCACCAAAAAGGTGTGTTTGGTTTTCTATAAACACCAAAGGGTGCGTTAGATTTATTGAAGCAGCAGACGAGTGCGTTGGGTTTTTGGGTCAGCCACCACAAGGGTGTTTATTATGTGGTTTCTTTTAGATTGGTGCGTTTGATTTTGTAGAAATCACAGGGCCTTTTTTAGCGTGCGTTTGGTGTATAAACGCAGCATGGGTGTTTGTTTATTCATGCTAACACCACAAAAGGCGTGTTTTGTTTCTGTGATGCTCCGCAGCCAGATTAAGGGATGCGTCGGGCTTGATAAAAGGGAAATCGACCTAGGGGCGGTTTGGTTTTTAGGTAGAATAGGCGAATAGGGCGGTTTGGCATTATAGCAGATAAGGGGTGTTTGTTTTTGTGCGGTTGGTTGGCTGTAAACAGCCTTATGGCTGCGTTTGGTCTTATTGGAAAAGATAAGGATGCGTTTGGTTTGGTAGAAAAACAACTAGGGTGCATCTGGTTGGGTTTCACAGAGAAAGGGATGCGTTTGGGGTTTAGCAACCACGGTTGGGTTGTATGGAAACACAGATTTGGTGCGTTTGGTTGCTTAGAAACAAGATAAGGGGCGTTTGGTTTATATAACAATCGACTAATAAAAATATCATAAGCTTTTATAAATATAAAACCGGACTTAAAGGTGGTTTAATGGTTAAATAATTATGTTATTTATTATTTTGTTTTTGGTATCTAACAGCATTCGGGTGTGTTTGGATCTGGGTTTAACAACGATAACGGGTGTGTTTGTTTTTTTGATCGTATTGGTTATTATTTGGTCTTGTTAGATATAGATTTAAAAATGAGTATATTTGCACCATGGGTTGATTGAATTGAGGGAAAATAATTAACTTTTGTTGGTATGGAAAACGTTACATAAACGAATAGGTCATATCGAGATTTTATAAATTGCTACGCTTAGTAAATTGTTACAAATCTACTTCATTTATTATCTTGAAATGTTTTAAGAATTTTTATATCGTGAAAAAAAACCAAAAATTAAACGTAAGCTATAATTTTAAAGATTTCATTTATCTAGTTCACAACTTTAAAACGTGCGTTTATTTTTATAAAGGAACTTTCTACTAAATCATTTGGGGATATCCGGGTGCATGTCGAATTATTTAGTTTCATTTATTTTTATCATCTTTCTTATATAATACTTGGAAAGTATTATATTATTAGACCATTTTATTTTAATTCTCATCTTTTAGACGTATTACATACGTTTCGAGTTATTCTTTTGGTTGTGTATCTTGTTATATAATTCACGGTATGAATTATATACTTGGTCAATTTTAATTATGTAATATATACGGAATATGTTACATACTTTGTGTTTATATTTTAATTTATTTTATTTAACCAACCACCAAACTATTACATCATCAAATCTAAATCTTTTATCAACGTGTCGCGTTGAAGTACCCGTTCATCGGAAAATAATCCAAATACATTATCCTATGCTAGTGGGACTTAGCCGTTAAGTAAGCTGCAATCTTTTGGTCAAAGCCGTTTCAGTTTCCGTTTCGTTTGTACCAATGTGTACATTCCGCCAATCGTTTTCATCATCCAATTGTGAGTGTTAGCCCCTCTTTCACTATTTTACAATTACTTTTACAAAATTCTCGGGGAGAATACATGTCACTACAACTTGTTTTTCATATTCGTTGACAATTTTCTTTTACCATACTATTCTACACAACCTTGGTTTAATACTTGTATTTTGCAAGTCATTACAAACCTACAGTATATGGTTGATTACAAATTGGTTTCATTCTCTTGTCACATACTCATTTAACATACACGTTTTTACGAAATTTGTTTTACATACTCATTACGAACTCAATTACTTGTTAAATATCACACTCTTTTCTACTTATGATTTAAAGTACTCAAAGCTATTTCCGACTAACTGGTTAATTTTTATTGGCTGCAAGTGTTTTCGGTTATCATCTCTTGTTACATGTGCCTAAGTAACATAACCCCACCATTGCCCAATATCATGAAACTGTTCTAAATTCTGACCGGAGGATCCGGTTGAGGAAGTACGAGTGTTATAAATAGATCTATTTGGGATTGACATCCCTTTCGGGGGAATAGCGTCACTAGTTTAGACGTACTAGAAACACGAACGCATAATGTCAAAAACAATTTGGATGTTACGAGTTTGATCATCTACCGGGCTCTGTTTTTGCTTAAATAGTGCTTACCTAGATGTCGAGCTTCGGTGTCATAAGCTTAGCGCAACAGTAGATATTTTTATTGTGGTATGTATCTGTTTAGTATAGACCATACCTTTTGGAAAAAATCAACGATCTCACTATTCATACTACTTATTGACTTTTCTAATTTCTGAACTTTTCATTTATTATTGCGGCCGAAGGCAATAAACGCTAGACTCTTTTGGTTTACATTTACTCTTACATTTTCGGCGATTATTATAAGGGATGAAAAATAAAAAAAATAATCAACTTTCTTTATAATCTTGGGATTCCAACATTTACATTTATACTTACAAAACTCTATGAACTCACCAACTTTAATGTTGACACTTTTAAGCATGTTTTTCTAAGGTGAATTAGATGCTTGGATTACTTGATGTGCATTGGAGTCTAAATTGACAAGATTTCATTCATGGATTTCTTCTTATATACAAATGATCAAATCTCGTTGTATTGTTTTCAAGCTTTTCATTGTGATGCAATTATGGGACAAAAATTATATCAATTTTAAGGAAATAAACGAGATTACTTTTCAAACGACACATTTAGAGGTCGTTCTCCTGTATCTTGTGTTGTGTATTATAAAGTAACGCTCCCGGACATATTTCTGCTGCGACACATTTTTGGGGGTGTTGCAGATTGGTATCAGAGCCAAGGTTATAGAGAACTAGGTTGCATATTTTACCCTAGACTATAACCGTTTTTCACAAATATTGCATCACATCAAACATTTTCAAAGTGCATACACATTACTTGCTTACTTGCTTACATGACTTGATACATTATGTGCTTACATGACATACATATATATAACATATACATGCTTACATCCCTTTGCGTATACTGTATAATTATTTATATAAGAATTATTTATATAAATACCAGAGCATCTTCTTAGACATTGTGAGTTGCACAATGGTCTCACTTCGTTCTCAGACATTATAAGTTAAACAATGGTCTCCAATAATATTTTTCATAACTTTATACAATATCGTATTACGCGAAAGCCGTCATGATTTTTTTTTGCATGGGATTATGTATGAATCTAAGTATTACAAGTCTTGTATGGACGGGACTTGGAATAGGAGGATTGATATGATAATTGTTATGCTGACTCGTTCATAATGATCTTTATCTTATTTACTTTAACCGAGTACTCATTAACTGTCTTAAATCGATGTCGATTTCCTGATTGTTTCACTCTCATCTTACCAAAGTGTCATATTAATCCCTTATTGTTTCATTCGTCTTCATTTATGCATATGTAATTTTGTAATCATCAAATCTGAGATCCCAACACACAGTCCCTTAAGGACTAATGACGTTAGGTATAAAAGAGGTTTGGGCTAACCTTTGTTAAAAGGGTTTTAGGCTTAATTTTGGCAGTTTGGGCCGGTTTAATATAAAACAGGATTTGGGCTTTTTAAATGGATTATGGGCTTTTAAATTGTATATAAATACTGATGGGCTGACCTGGCCTATTGACTCGGGTGCGGGTTGGCCCAATAAGATATTTATGCCTTCGGCTTTGGTTTTTTTGACTTTGACTTTTGACTTTAGCTTTTCGCGCTCTTCACATTCCCGTGCTTGGTTTTGTCATTTTGGCTTCGATTTTTGTCCTTTTGTCGGATATCCGTTTCCTGCACAATATAAGTGAAAACATACAAATACAATGTATTTTTGGTACATTTTTTATCATTTAAGTCCAGTTTTAATGGAAAATGGTATGTGTAATTAAGCACATACCATTGACCTGCAGATTGCAAAAGATAATGAGTTCTTTTCGTTTAGAAGCAATGATCTCACACAAATGACATTCGAGTATAGTAGAGATGATGTTGGCAACTTTCTACATATAGTGATGCAGTGAGGTTCTACACTAGAGCGATGCCGATATTTAAGGTCAATTTACTGGTTGTTTGATCATTATATCAAGTTTTATGTGTTCTATCTGCTTCACACTTATAAGACCTTATTTTTGATTCATCTATGACATTCATTTATTTTAATGCTCATTATCTTGATCTTTGCCAGGCATATAGAGACAACTCTTTCTAGGAATGTATGAAAGCATATGAAGAAGTGATATCAATTATTATTAACAAGAAATGATATCAGTTATATCAGTTATATAAGTTATTATCATGATATCAATTATATAAGTTATTTTGTATGTAGATTACATTGAAGAAGTAAAGCTTCTCGTCCTTATTCCAATTCTAATTAACGGTGATGACTTCCCTTTTTTTATATTCATCAAAAGGTCCTGGAGGAACGTCATCAAAAGGTTGAAAAATCAAAAGGAAATCACTGGCCTGTTTTGCTTCGTTATGCAGAAGTGATGTCAAGTGACTTCTTGGAAGACTTCTGTGAGACTGATATGTTCGCATCTCATCTCAACCTAATATCCTTTGTCACTCAGGATTATTAGACTATAAATGTCACTAGAAGACAGATTATAGGTCAATCACCATTTAAATATCATCTAATGTAGTAGATCAGTTGTAAATCCTTAGCCTTAAAACATGTTTTCAAACAGTGTTGACCTGTTACCATTGGATAAAGAAAATGCTTATACTCGTGATGCTATTGAGTTATATTACGAGTTTGGATGTTGTATCTATATATGTTCTATTTTGTCTGTTGTTTATCTCGTGATTTTCTGTTAACATTTTGATTTAATGTTGTTTACCAGGCTGGATCATGAGGGTTGTTTATCTAAGAAAGAAATTATTAGCAATTTCTTACAAGGGACGGGTGCTTTATTGAAAGTTTTGCTGATGACGAGACATATGCAGCTAAATCTTTTACTAACGATATCGCATCAATTGGTACATTTATCTTCTTTATATTTTACTTCTACGTGTTATTTGAAAAAGAATGCATTTTGTTTTGATTTTATATGATAAAAGCAAAATGTTACTATTGAATAAGTAATATGGTCTGTGTTTGGTCTCAAATGAGTCGAATGAGTCGAATTAGAAAAACAGGGCAAAACATAGAAAAGGACTTGACGGAGGTTGGAGAGTACCCTTATGATCAAGGTGGATATTTCATCATCAACGGGAGTGAAAAGGAGCTGGGTGTAACATTTCTCATTTTCAGGTTATTTACGACTTTAATTAATTCCATTATTTATTTTTAGAGTTTTACGCGTTCGTTTTTAATTATTATCTTATAGTTAAATCGTGTAAACTAAAAATCAACGTTCAATGTAAACGGACACCAAACAAACTAAAGTTTACATCAAGCAAGTGTTATATGATTATTAGGAGTATAATTTATAACTTTTCATAATTTATTTTTGTTGGTTACGTAAAACGCTTACGTTTCGCAATAAATTACATTCGGACATACCCGGAAATACCTATACCTATCTATACTCAAACAAATACCCACTTTTATACCCAATACACAAAAATTAACAAATTTATCCACTTATAAACTCATATGGCCGGATCCAACATATATGTGCAAGAAATAAAACCTTAAAACCCACTAACTCTTCATTTACAACTCATACCTTACACAAAGTGTACCCTAAATCCCACTCTTCCATAAATTGGCACATCATGTGTACCTTAACTCTTACAACCTTGTACTTCAAACCACCAAGCTCCCATGGTAATGGTTAAGCTTGTTTAGGTATTCTACTTGCTATATAAAGGAAGTCATACAACTAGCATCCATTTACATTCACTAAATAATTCACCAAGCACCAAAAACTCTCTCTTTTTATGACCAAAACCCACGGCCAAACTCTATCAACTAGGGTTTCATTTTCCTTTTGGTTCTAAGGTATTCCAAGCAAATCTTTGATTTTCTAAAGTATTCCAAGCATACAAGCATTCATTCTAAGGTCATCTAAGGTTACCCAAGGTATTAACAAGCTTGGATTCGGGTTTAACAAGGATTAATCAAGAAAACATATTTAGGGTTTTCTTGATTAGGGTTTTGATTTTGGAAGCTTGGTTAGGGTTTATATCTTATGTTCATCATCCTACTCATCTTCTATAAGGTCTATTTAAAGTATTCAATATTCATTCATTCATTATCTTATGTGTACATACTTGTTATATATGTTAAACACTACCTAGATTCATTTTTGTATTATATGGGGTATTTAGGAGCTTACTAAATTCGAATTTTATATTGTATATAGTAAAATAATACTTGAAATAAAAAGACATGCTTAGTAAAAGTGTTAAATAATTTATATGAATGATTTACAAATTAAATGGTGTTGAAGGTTTATCTACAAACTTATGTATCAAAAGATCACAAGGACATGGATTTCATTTGAACAAGTGTTATGGACTATTAGAGGACTTATTATATGTATGACATATGGTAGAAAACTTGGTAAAATAATGGTGCAAGGTTTCTAAATAAAAGTAATTATAAAACTTGCTTTATTAATCAAAAACCCTAATTAACTTTTAAATACCTACTGTTGGAATTCGACACTTAACTTATACATTTTATATTTTATTAAAATAGTACTCATTACAAGGATCGTGAGCATGTAAAGAACTCAAAAAACGGATTTATAACGAAGAAGATATGACATTTACAAGTTTACGTTAATTAAACGTATAAAAGTGATTTTATAAAAGTTATTTTATGCACATACCTACTGTTTCGGATCTGAACTATAAAAATAGATATTTTATAAACATAGTACTCTTCATGACGAATCCAAGGGCGTAAGAAACTCGAGAAACGGAATTAAAATGAACAAGTTATGCTTTAAACAAGTTACGTATAATTAATTATATAAAAACAGTTTTTATAAACTGTGATGAACAGTAAAAGTTACTGTTCATCAGGGGATTAATTTTTATAAATATGACATTTTGATAGACTTTCTAAATACGAAGCCATGGACATAAGAAACGTATAAAACGGAGTCAAAACGATAAAGATATGAGGTTTTAAAATCGCGCGCACTATTTTTACTTTTATACATTATTTTTATAAAACAATTAAATTAATAATGAAATATCATTATGTAATTAATAAAAACATTAAATCATATGTTTTTACAAATGATACATTAGTAAATGAAAAATAATACTTTCTTTACGGGTACAAGTACATATGCTTTTATTTAACAAAGTACGGTTTAATTATTATTTCAACCGTTAAAGATCTAATAAAAACTAGTAGGTGGTGGTGTAACTATATAACATGTGATGTTTTATTCATATAAAGTACATTATACTCATACGACCTATAAATAATTAGGTTGCATTCGGATTGCCGAGACGATTCACTTATTTGAATTAGATAATCAATCATTCACTTACGGTGAGTTTATAGCCCCTCTTTCACTTGTTTTACATTTACTTTACAAATCTCGGGGGAGAATACATGCTCAATACAACTTATTTACATGTTCGTTTACAATATCTTTTACATACTATTCTACACACTTGGTTTACATACTTGATTTTGCAATTCATTACAAACACAATTACATGGTTGATTACAAACTTGGTTTCATACTTTGTCACATACTCATTTGCATACACGTTTACGAAATTGTTTACATACTCATTACAAACTCAATTACTTGATTTATATCACACTCTTTTCTACTTATGGATTTAAGTACTCAAAGCTATTTACGAATACAATGGTTAATTTTTATTGGACACAAGTGTTTTCGGTTATCATCTCCTGTTTACATGTGCCTAAGTAACATAACCCACCATTGCCCATTATCATGAACTGTTAAATTCTTGACCGGAGGACCGGTTGAGGAAGCGCGAGTGTATAAATAGATCTATTTGGGATTGACATCCCTGTTCGGGTGAGTAGCTCTCACTAGTTTCGACTGTTGACGTTTTTAAAGCATGATTTTTCTCAGGTCAATAAAAGTACGAGAACAAGTATACATTGGTGGTCACACATTTTTGAATTCAATACTCTAAGTATTTGGGTGGCAAACCCTTTAGTAATATTTGTTTATGTCCCAAAAATCTTTACTTTTATGGTATGAACAATTTAAGCTTTTCTGCTAATGTAACAAACGAGTTTATTTAACCGAATGTATCAATTTAAACGACCATAAAGAAGTCCGTTCCTCATATCTTTTGCTATTGATCTATGAATAACAACATCCAACCCATATTCCGCTGCACCACATATTTGGGGGTGTTTACAGATTGACATCAAGCCGTATGTTATAGAGAACCAGGCCTAAAATTTTTTTTACTTGGACCTATAACCATTTCAAACATTGCATCAAACAAAGTTTTTCACGGGACACATACACTATTGTGAGTTGGCATTAGTTATCATGGCTATATGCCATCGTGAACTGTATACTGTTTATATATACTACAATATTATACTATGATGGTCTTATATAAAGATACTTTAATATAAGTTTATTTATCTTTCTGCAGTCATGTCTTCTGCATCATCCACATGTCACCTATACCATCTGTGTACACTGACTCCGAACCAAGGATATCCTTTGGGAGACCGATGAGGAGATATCCGATGGAGGTTTCTCCTGAGTCATCGTAAACGGATACGAGGACTTCCCATGCAGCCAGTATACCGCACCAATCCCCTGACTATGGGGCCCGGACCTGAAGCGCCCACCATCTCCCTAAAATATATTAACAGTCCCCTTGTCCTTAAGCAGACCCCCATCACCCATCGAGATACGCGATATATTAACCTTAATCCTGAGCACCCAGAGTACTTTAATACCTTCTGAGGGATGAGTGCACCCATGGAGGACCAGCCTCTACCTACTGATGCGTCACCCGCAGCCCTATCACCGGTCTATGTGCCTGATTCTATACCAGCAGCGGATCCGGAGGAGACTCCGAGGAGCAGCTGACTACCATTGTGCTGATAGAGGGGTGGGCTATATTAGCCCTCTGAATGATGACAGCTGATTAATATAACTGATGATGAGGATGAGGATGAGCCTTTCGAGACTATTGGAGGATGACGAAGGAGGAGGAATGACACCCAGCTCCGGCCGACTCTTCTTCTATACCTATTGTTGACCCTATTCCCCTCATCGAGTATAAAGAGGCATTTGATACTGATGATCTGCACTATACCTAGACAATACCACAGATATAGAGTCCCCTTTGCCCAAGACACTCTCCGTATGGATAAGAAGACTGTCAGACATGAGCCAACCGATGTCACATCCATGGAGAACGCATCGCTGAGTATGCAGCTGATTGTAAATTTAACATACACGTACAATATATATAAAATAAAAGACTTTAAAATAGCTTAAGAAAATAACCAAATACCCTTTATAAAATTCCCCAACAAATATATATGATATAATAAAATATTACGATATTAAACCGGGTAAGTATGATCACCCGGTCGTTTCCCCCCCCCAACGACTATGAAATTGAAACCACGTTTTTTAGGCCTCGGATTACTATTTGAATAAAGCAATGATATTATTGACAGTCTATATCTACTAAATAAAAGCAATTTAAAAATAATTAAACAAATACTAGAAACAATAACAACTGACAATTAAGCAAGAAAAACTGATTTTAACCCTTAAAAACGTAAATTAAAATTATAAACCTAAGAAGACAAAAGTAAATTTTTAAGAAAAAGAAAAAACATTTTTTCTTTGGTTTATTTTTTTAGATTAAAGATATGATTTTTCTAAAATTTACAAAATTAAAAAACTATAAAATTAGAAAACTCTAAAAAATAAATTCCTAAAATTTTTTAAAAAAATCAGCATCTAATTAAAAGAAAATGCGCAGAAATTTCTAAAAATAAAAGCCTAAAATTTTATCTTTATATAAAAGTTTAATTAAACAAATTAAAACGAACCCAATATAAAATAAAACTAAATACAACAATTAAAAACTAACTTATGGACGTAACTGTGAAAAAGACTTAAGGGCTAACGGGGCTAAAACATTTAACGGGCAAGGTTTAACTGAGAAACAACTAAAACAGGAAAATTACATGAATGGTCCCTGAGGTCCTACCCCGATAATAACCAAAGTCCAACTATAAGCTCAAATTCTAAAAGTGCTTATCACTAAAAACTTGAAAGAGCAAAGTTGTAAAGGAAGCTAGTAGGAACAAAATTAATAAAAGCTACTTGGGCTGAAAATAACAAATAAGCTCAATAAGAGCTTATTTCTAAACTGACCTCAAAAGGAGCCCTTAACTCTGATTTAGAAAATAAGCTATAAAAGACTCAAAATTAATTCAAAATGAAAAAGGAAAGAAGTTCTAATTAGCTTATGACTAGCTTAAGCTAATTAAGAAAAGAAAATAGAGCTAGAAACCTTTTTAAGCTACTAAAATTAATCATGAACTAGGCAAACTCAGAAAACAAAAGCAATAAGCAAAAATCTAATTAAGCTAAAAACCTTAAAAAGCTACAACACTGGACTCTAAAACTTTAAGACTTATTAAACAACTAATAAAAATCTATCTATATAAGCTATAAAATCTAGACTTATAAGCTAATTTAACAAATTAAGAGTCTACTTAAGTTCCTACTGTTTTTTGGTTTTTTATGTTTTTAAAAGACTTTTGACAGCAAAAATAAGCTAGGTAAATAAGCTAGAAAATGAGATTTAAAATTCCAAATATATATAAAGATGCTATAACTCAACAATAAGAATGCTAAAAATAAGCTATTAATCCTAATAATTACTACTAGCATAAAAGGGATTTGAATATCAGCAGTACTAACTAACTTAGAACTGATGATGCAGAGTTCTTTTTTAACAACTGAATAAGCTAAGAAGATAAGCAGTAAATTGAAAACTAAAACCTAAACCATATAAAGCTATATCTAGATTACTTCTAACTTGCATTTAAAAACCTAAATCCTACTTTTACTCAACTAAAAATTAAGCCAAAGGTAGCAGTACAAACTGTGACAGCAGCACTAACTTTTTAGTTAGTACTGGTGCACTTTGCACTAATGAAAACCAAGAGTGCATGTTTCCTAAGGGAGACCTTGCACTTAGACACACTCAAATAGAGTATATAAACACAATACAAGCAAGATCTAAGCCTTGGAGGGCTTAGATCTAAATTTCACAAGTTAAATTCAAAGATAATTTCCCCTGGTGCTGGCACCAACATAATAAGCCATAACTATGTCAATTTATCAATTTAAACTCTAAAATCTTTTGGAAACTTAATTTCTTAGAAAAACTGAACTGACTCAAAGTGTTTGCACAAATTAAATTGACTTATTGTGGTCAAACTAGCTGAATCCAAACACCCCTTTAAAACTATGACAGTTTTGATTAAGCTACTAAATTTGAAATCTAGAAAACAAGTGCTTAATACAAGACAATTAACAGATTAAAACTACTTTAATAAGCATAACTTAACAACTAAATAAGTAATAACCTAAGACTTAAGCTATTTTACTATATTTTTGGTTTTTTAGAGGTTTTTAAGACAATAATATGAAAATCTATGATTTAAACTAAGAAAATTGAAAACAGATAAACAACTAAGATGATTTAGCTAGATAAAACTCAAATAAGCACTAATAAGCAAAGAGAATAAGCAAATAAGCAGATCTAAATATAGAAAGCAATGAGATCACTATTTAAAGCTAGAATAAAAGGAAATTAAAGAGAAACTTACAAACTCCTCTAGCTAAACAAGAGGACCAATAAAGGCAGCTACAAGCTCTCCTAGCTTATGAATAAGCTAGGAGTTAAGTCCTTGAGAACCCTTCCATGTTTGGTTCTCCTTCCAAAAAGCTCAATAATCCACAAGTGTAAGTTAAGATGATTAAAGGTTTAGATATGATTAATTCTGAATTCAATAAGCTCTATTTCAGCTTATAGACTGAAAGAGCTTTAAATGAGCTTATTAGCTTATTGAGACAACTTGGCTTATTAAGATAGCTTATGAAAAAGAAATTTGGAGAGATTAAGAAAAACTGAATTTCATTAATAAAAAGCTTTCTTACATTACTTAAAAGGAAAATTACAAGATTAAAAATACCATTAAGCTAGAAATTAAAATTTAAGCTACAACTAAATTAAGCTATGACTAGAATTAAAAAAACTAGATATCGTGTGTGTGAGAGGTGAGGCTCTATTTATAGCCAGCTAGGGAAGATTCTAGCCCTCTTGCCTTGCTCTCTAAACTTTCAATCTCAAACAATCATTTCTTCAATCATTTGAGCTTCTATTGTGGCCGTTTGATCAAGCTGTAGACACCCTGAAGATTTGCCAGCGAGACATTCCCATTAGGATGTGACGTTTGTGCTTCTTTTGTGAGTGTTTTAGCACAAAAACCCACATAAATTTGTGTTTTCACCATTGTTGACGTGGCTCCTCTTGAGTGAGAGCTAGTAAGACTCTTGATTTGACTTATTTGACCCTGCCATTGTACTTGAGCTTCCTTGAATTGACCAACGCACCCTTTAATTTGAGAAACCCCTTTGATTTGAAGTAAAAGGTAACTTGGACGCAAGACGGAGTGAACAGTAAATAGTGATTGGCCTCCTAATTTTTTTGACAGTTAAAACTGTGTGGAATTTAGTGAAGGTAAAATGCAAATATGTCCCCTTGTGTTCTTTCTCACCCCTTTTCTAGTTATACATGAACATTCGGAATGTTGCAAGATTGAGCCCTTTGGTTGTTATAAAAAGGACATTGGCTAGGGTTTAGTCTTTTCGTCTTTCGGCTTTGTACTCTTCTTAATTCTTTTTGAACTCTCTGATTCTCGTGTCCGTTTTTGCTTGTTTTAACTTACTGTTTTCTTGTGATTTTTCTGACTTAATCCGTAACCTGCACACCACTAAAACACACAATACAATACACGCATATTTTTGCCTTTTTTGCTACCTTGTTTTGGGTTTAATTGGGTTATTTTTATAGTACAAACGGATAAGTGTATTTCTTACACTTATCAGAAAATTCACCCCACACTAAACGAATTAGTGGTGTCCTCATAACGCACATCACAGCTTATAACCAAATATCTCGAAACTTCCCCAAACTAAACCTTTGAAAAGTAGCAAAGATTTTTGTTGAGAACGATAAGAGATCACAAGTTATAAAACACCCGACTTCCCATTTTCAAAGATTTTATGATTTTTCTTGATAATTAATTACCTAACTACAACTTATTTGTGTTGACATTATGTATTGTTTTCATTACCTTATTGGTAACTTTTAGGATCATAGAATAAAAAGCACAATTAAGTGTCTAAAAGATAACTTCATCATCCCCAATTTTTTTACTTCTCCCATGCTAAGCTTAAAAATAAGATCACCGTTAAATACGAACTAAGATGCTAAGACTACTTATAATTACAACTTGTGAATTCCTATTCCCGACATAAATCATATATTTTAGAGTGTTGTACACAAATTAATTTTAACCATTAAATCCACATATTAGATAGTTGAAATCCGACCAAGCTTTAGACATGGGCCTTTGGCAAATAAGTTGATCACTTAGCAAGATCACATCCAAAGCAAACAGAAAAACCTTCTTAGTCTAAGACATCGTTTGTTCACCTTGTTACATAAATGACTTTCTTTTCCTAGCGATCCACCGTCATCGTGGTAAGTGCAAGGCTTTTGACAACCCCATCCGTAGAATACTAACGAAACGTATGAACTTCCGATGAAAAAGCTTTGTAGACTTTTGCAAACCTTAGCTAAAAAAGAATACCTTGGTTTTAGAAAATGAAACTTTTATAATTTATTTTCTAACTTTGCAACTTTATTATTTACTATTTACTTTATTGGGCTAGAAATTGGTATCACTTTTCTTTCGACGACACATCGGCCACGCCTCCGACAAGAGCTCGCGTACTTATTATGATATCAACCCTAAATATACAACCTCCACCCTTTCTTTCGATGTCACATCCTTTCTTGTCACCGTTCCCGGCAGCATAAGCCCTGCCTGTGTTCTGCCTTTTGTTTGGTGGTTGGTTTTGGTTATTTCGAGGAGTGTCTTCAAACTTCCTCTTGCTTTCTGCCTGTCTCTCAGCAACAGTGCTAATTCTCCTATCCATCAATTCAGTCGCCATCTCAATAGCCTCCTGCATGGTCTTCGGCTTCGATGCCACAACACTTGAGTAAATCAGGTCGGGCATCCCACCGACATACCTTTCTATTTTGTCAGTCTCTTCAGGAAACATCCTGTCACACAGCAATGCTAGCTCCTGGAAGCGTTGGTTGTAGGCTACTACATCGGTGCCTTGTACTTTTAGGTTCCACAACTCTGCCTCAACCTTCTTGATTTCATTCCTCGGACAATATTTAGTTGTCATCTTCTTCTTCAAGTCAGACCACGTCATTGCATATGCCACCTCATTAGTCACTGTCCTAGCATGTGAGTTCCACCATGTTAGAGCAGTTCCCATAAGAGTACAAGTGGCAAACTTCACTTGATCGTCCACTGTGTCAGTTACTATGCGAAACACGTTTCCATCCTCTCAAACCACTGGTCAAGTTGACCACTGAGTCCATCTGTGCCCCTGAAGAATAAGGGTTAACATTTTCATGAAGTACTTGATAGGTGCACTCCCGAACAGTTTGCGTTCATATTCCTACTCACACCCCGGTTCCCCGAGGTATGGCTACATCATCGCCATTTTCGGGTCATAGCACGTGCTGCCAACCACAGCAGTGACACACCCTCGACAATCATGGCCAGCAGTTGGGGCAACTGGTGAACCGAAGTAGTGGTATTAGGTGACAGTGACTGGAAGGGGAGTTGTACATGGATTAAACCTCTTGGGCCTTCCTCATTGGTGCCATATTCTTAAATCACAATATAACATAAATACCCGTTAAGATATCAAAAATCTTAAAATCATATAACCCATGTATACATAAATACATTAAACTAGAATCAACCACATGGTTAAATACATAACATATTGAAATAAACAAATCGCCATTCATTCACATAAATTCGATTTCATAATAAACATATTCCATCCTTTCCAATATTAACTTGGGAAAATAATACATGGTTGGTTAAAATACAAACGATCACAACAACTTGTTACAAGAACAAAATAACCTAAAGCCATACGAAGCCGAATATACTCGAAATACTTAGTAGGGCTGAGCACAAAGTAAGCCGATACATGAACATAAGATCTAAACAGAGTAGCTAACAAAACTAAAGATCTATACTGTCTGCTAAGCTGGAATAACCCATAAATACTTAACAGAACTGTACATAGAGCTACAATCATAATCCCATACTAAGAACTGCTACTGTAGGCCTCCTCTGGTAGCTCTGGCTCTGCAGGATCCTTAGCAGGTCCCTGCTGTCTCTGAAGCTCGATCATCTGAGTCTTGAGGCTCTTTACTATCTTTAGTGCCTCCACTAACTGTCTCTGTCTCCGATAGTCTATTTTTAGCAGATCTGTAATCACCGCCTGTCTCCTACGGTCTGCTGCCTGTAACTCAGTGATCTCGGACTGTTGAGCCATGACCGTAGTCCGAAGTGATATGCCCTCGGAACGTGTCTGATTGCAAGCATCCATCGACTGTGCCCAAGCGGCACGAGATAATCTAGCCTCCTCATCCATCAGAAGGGCAGTGCGTCTATGGAATGGCCCCATCCCTTTACACATGTTGACTCGGGCTCTAAGTAGAGCTCGGTCATACCGTGCATCATCCAGCTGAGAATATATGATCTCATCCTCCTGGTCAACAGTAGTAGCCAACTCAATAACTCTCTGATTGACCCCCTCTAGGG
Source organism: Tanacetum coccineum (assembly GCA_026074375.1). Lineage (NCBI taxonomy): Eukaryota > Viridiplantae > Streptophyta > Magnoliopsida > Asterales > Asteraceae > Tanacetum > Tanacetum coccineum. Next base: position 25,833 of record BQNB010038426.1, on the reverse strand, counting down.
TGGTCGGTGCAATCTCCTGGATGGCTCCTACAAGGTCATCCCATGTATCTGTAATACCATAGCCTAACTCTCTAGTCGTCTGGCGTCCTGGAGCGGCATCTAACCTATCAGCAAATCCATAAAGGTCTGCCCTAGATGTGGTAGGTCCAACCTGCCTAGCAGCACCAGCTGTCGAACTCTCCCCGACCTCGTATCCAGGACCAGGAGTAGTACGACGCGGCCTCTTACGAAGCGGTAAACAAATCTCAGGTATCTCAGTCTCATGAATCGGAGATGGTAGTGCATCTCTCTGTCTAATTCCAGCAGCTCGGGATCCCAGAGATCCCTCAACATATGTAGGGCCATTGGGTGGTGGTAATGGTATAGGTAATGGCGGAGAGGGTATCTGAGGAAGTGGTGATGAGTATGGAGAGAGAGGTGATGGTGGTTAGAGAGGTAAGTGCAAACAACACTCACAACTTCCTCGAGAGGAACGGTGCTCGGCAGGCCGGGGTGGATGGACATCCTAGCCGTGACGCGATAAGCAAGGTATGGGTCCTGGTCAGCTGAATAAGCAACAGCTGCAGGGTCGGCAGGAGCTAAGTGCTCCTCCTCTATGCATCATCAATCATCATCATCAGATGACTCCTCATCATCCCTGTCTCCTCTGTCAGCAGGATAGTCCAGCTTGATCCTCCTCATATCCTCCTCAACGAACTCCTCTGGTGTCCTCCACGGGGGTCGGACACCGGTATATACCCCCCTGGTAACTGATGAGAGGTGACGAGTCAGCAGCATGCAAAAGGCTGCTCCTCAGCCGTAATTACCTCATCGTCCACTGGTAAGAACTCCGGGTAAACAGGCTCTGGAACAAAAGGTATGTAAATAGGTGAAGGTGGTGCCTACTCTGGCTCCTCCGGGCCAGGCACGTAGTCTGGCGATGGTGGTCCCTCAGGGCCAGGTATGTAGTCCGGCGATGGTGGAACCTCAGGCATAATGGGTGGTCCATCGACTCCTGGTGAACCGATGTCTGAATCGTCCTCAGATACTGATGTGTATGTAACCGTAGAGTGCTCAGAATCTGACATGATAGTATCTGAAATCCAAATTAGCTTATATATAAGTATATTAATATAAAGACAATTTATCCTTATAATACGTAATATATTATAAACACGATATCAATTAATCATGTATATAGCCTAACCGACTAATTCAATAATTTGATATGAAACCCCGTAAAAACCCTTTTGTTATGTATGCAGAGATTTAAAAACGGTTTAATAGTCCCAGCAAAAACATTTTGACCTGGTTCTCTATAACCTTGGCTCTTGATACCAATCTGTAACACCCCCAAAAAGGGTCGCAGCGGAATAAGGATCCGGGGCGTGTTACTTCAAGATCAACAGCACAAGATATATATAAGAACTCACAACAAAAGGTCGTGTTAGATTGATACATTTTGATTTAAATTAAAAAGACATATACAAAAGAGCTGTATAGCTTTACTTGTTCTTTAGTTTTTATTACAAAAGATAACAAGGATTTTCCCAAAACATGATGCACATAAGTCTTTAATAGTACAATCCAAAACATAATCCAATGCATCCTTGGCACCTCGTACCTATTGACCTCCTGAAAACATTGCTTAAAACGTCAACAAAAATATTGGTTGAATTTCAATAGGTTTATGTATTTAAATAATGCAGGACCGCAAGACTTTCCCCGTGATGTTTACAACATATGCCAACAATCACAAAACCAGATTACTGTTGCACTAAGCTCATGACACCGAAGCTCAACCTATATTTGCTATTTTAGCAGTTATTTGCCCGTACAGATGTTGTAACCCGCAACATCCAAGTCCGACATGTCAAACTTCGTTCCAGTGATAAGCTAATCACCGCCAAACGGGAGTTAATCCAATAGATCTATTATCTCATTCCGCGCTCACGTAATGTATTAACCAACTACAACAATGCATTGACAGTTCATGAAATGGGCCCAGGAGGGTATCGCTACTTAAGGGCAAACACATAATCAATATATTTAAAACACTTGCGTCCAATTTATAAAACAAAGCATGTTCTCACCCCAAATAATAGTATATAATAAACACCTTGAGATAACAGACTAGTCCAAAATAATCACAGATAAAACGTCACGCACAGACGATAGATGCAACCTATTTTAAAATTAAGGTCGTATAAGAACCTGAGTACTTTAATTAAAACATTGAATATCAACTTATAGTTGATACAAATCGTACTATCGTTCTGAGGTACTAATCAAAATTAAAGAGGTCATGACATGACTACGAGTAGTAGGACACTTTAAATCGTAAATCCAACACCTCGTCATGCTCGCCATCCGAAGAGGCCTCATTATGAAACTCCCTAGTATTATAGAACTTTGATAACCACTCAATATTCTATATAGCATAATCACCGACTAATCGTTTTAGTAAAATAATATTTATAAAGTGAACACTTTATAAAAAATAGCTACTTTTCGAAAAAATGACCTAAATTTGGTCGTATTAAGCCCGTGCTCGCGTTTCTTTAAGTCCACGTCTTCGTAGTAAACGAGAGATATATCAAAATATTACATTTTCAATTTTAAGATTTGCGATGAATAGTAAAATTTACTGCTGTTCATTTGACACTAGATTAGTCGTTTTAGGCTTAATTTAAGCGTAAACTTGTAATCGTAATAACTTATTCCGTTTTAATCCCATTTTAGTGATTCCTTCGAGTACGTTTTTGTTAATTAAAAAGAGGATATTATATTTTATAAAATTCAGTTGGTCCCGCTGATGAATAGTACTTTACTGTTTCATAGTTTATAAAATTACTTTTATAAACTTTAATTATCAAAAAGTGGCGTAGTTTATTCGTTTATAGTTCCGTTTTTAATCGATTCTTTCGAGTACGATCTCGTAAATTAAAATTATATCATATTTTAGTATGTTTGAAAATATTATTTGCTATAATGAATAGTAACTTTTATAAAAATAGTTTTATAAAAGTATTGTTATTAGTCGTAAAACTCAAATTAACGTATCTTTTTCGTTATAGATCGGTTTTTCAAGCTTCTTATTATTTTGGAATCGTAACGAGACGTATTATTATTATATTATATCATTACCTACTGTCTAAGATTCGAATTAAAACAGCCCCTAAGTATTCATGTATATTTCTTTATAAAAACCTTGTTTTATATATTATTTTCTTTAGTAGTTTATTAAGGAAACCCTAATAACTATTTTTAACACATATGATACTTATAATAATTTCCATGATCATCCATAGGCCTTATAAATTCATTGTAACAAGTTTAACAATTTACTTTCTATTATTTTCACATGTGAAGATTAAGTAACCTTATAAAACCCTAATTTTAACCTAAACATGTTTATACTTAAACCATATGTTAACATACTTTTACATTCCTTTTTCCATGATATATATAACCATATGACATAAGAATAAGTGCATAAAATCATAAACATAAGTGAAAACTCATTTTACATATTAAAAAGTCCTTAGTGGTGATTTAGCTATAATTAAAATATAACACATAAAATCATAAGAAATAAAAGTATAAAGGAATTAGAAAGACCTTAGTGATAATGTATGAGATGTGAAATGAATGCTAAACCCGTGTTTAGATTCAAAACCAAAGCTTACAAGCTTAGAAACCGTAGATTAGGTTTGAAACCCTAATCTTGCAATAACTTGTTAAAACCCTTTCAAAGCTTAACCAACCCTTGAAACCTTCTTAGAATACCTTAGATATGATGTGTATATGCTTGTATAATGATAGAAAATCAAGCAATGGATTTGGTTTGGAGGGTGTTTTTGGCCGTGGGTTATGATGAGGAGAGAAAGAGAGGTTTTGATTTGTTTACACCTTGGAAATGAGAGAAGTGTGTGTTACTTGCTAGCTTAGGCATTATATAGTGAAAATATCTAGTTAGGGACTTACTAGGAAGGTTCATAGTGCAAGTAGCCAAGTGCTTACAAAGGTGTAAGACTTGGTTCCCTAGATATTTTGTAATATCTAGATATTTAGGGCAAGTCTTGCAAACAAGGTAAGACTTGGTCCTAGCACTTGAATTTCGGCCACATACTCATATGTATGTTGTTATATTTATTAATTTGAGTATTGGGTATAATCGTGGGTATTTGTTTAGGCGTAGTTAGGTTTTGGAACTTCCGGGAATGCCTAAACGCATTTTATCGTGAAACGTAAGCATTTTACGTAACCAATAAAAATATGATGAACAAAGTTAATAATTATCCTCTAAATAATCATATAACACTTGTTAGATATAAACTTTTAATTGTTTAACGCCCGTTTACATTGAATGATAACTTTTAGCTTACGCGATTTAACGTATCGATTACAATTAAAAACAAACGCGTACAATACTAAAAATAAATGGTGACTTTATTAACGTCGTACATTGTCCTAAAACACGGGGTGTTATAGTCTCCCCCGGTTAGCTGAGCCTTGTCCTCAAGGCTTAAGACGCAGCACTTGACGACGGCCCGGTCTTTGAGAACAGATGTGGGTATTTCTTCCGGAATTGATCTTCGCGTTCCCATGTAAACTCTGGACCTCTCTTGGAGTTCCATCGAACCTTGACTAATGGGATACGGCTTCGCTTCAACCGTTTAACTTCACGATCTGTGATCTCTATAGGTTCCTCGACAAACTGAAGCTTGTCATCAAAATGAAGTCCATCCAACGGAACGGCTAAGGGTTCGTCGGCATGACACTTCTTTAAGTTGGACACGTGAAATGTATTATGAACTCTGCTCAGCTCCTCAGGAAGCTCGAGCTTGTATGCAACGTCTCCAACCCTTTTTATTACCTTGAAAGGTCCAACAAACCTGGGATTTAATTTCCCTCGTTTGCCAAAACGTACAACCCCTTTCCAAGGCGAAACCTTGAGCATCACTTTATCTCCAACCTCAAACTCCATCGGCTTACGCTTCAAATCAGCGTAGCTCTTTTGCCTATCACGAGCGGCTTGCATCCTTTGCTTAACTTGAATGATTTTCTCAGTCGTCTCTTGTACTATCTCTGGACCGGTGAGTTGAACTTCTCCAACCTCAGCCCAACAAACAGGCGAACGACATTTTCTACCGTAAAGTGCCTCAAAGGGTGCAGCCTTAATGCTAGCATGATAACTGTTATTGTATGAAAACTCGACCAATGGCAAATGTTTAACCCAACCATTTCCAAAGTCGATCACACAAGCTCTAAGCATATCTTCGAGAGTTTGAATGGTTCTCTCGCTTTGTCCGTCAGTTTGCGGATGATATGCCGTACTCATATCTAAACTTGTACCCAAAGCTTTCTGAAGTGACCTCCAGAAATTTGATGCGAACCTAGGGTCACGATCACAAATAATCGAGACCGGTATTCCATGCCTTGTTACTACTTCCTTTAGGTACATTCTCGCTAGTTTCTCCAGAGGGTCAGTTTCTTTCATGGGTATAAAGATTGCGGACTTTGTAAGACGGTCAACGATTACCCAAATGGTGTCATACCCTTGTGATGACTTAGGAAGCTTTGTGACAAAATCCATCATGATATTGTCCCACTTCCATTGAGGTATCTCGGGTTGTACCAACAAACCCGATTGTCTCTGATGTTCGGCCTTGACCTTAGCACAGGTCAAGCACTTGCTAACATAGGTGGCGATATCAGCTTTCATATTGGGCCACCAATATAGCTTCTTTACGTCTTGATACATTTTCTCGGAACCTGGATGGATAGAATACTTCGATTTGTGGGACTCGTGCATGATCACAGTCCGCAAATCGCCATAACAAGGTAACCAACTCCTGCCATTGAGGCATAGGGTTCCATCCGTACGAGGTTCCAACTTTTCCGTTCTAATTGGGATATTTAGCATTTTCAATCAGCATACCTCCAACATCCTCATTCTTGATGTTTTCTGGTTTCCGTGCTTCAGTCTAAGCATTCAAGATTTGCTTAGGAAGATCCAAGCTAATAGTCATGACTAAAGCTCGAACTCTTAACGGTGGTTCCCGTTCTTTCCTGCTCAAAGCATCAGCAACGACATTTGCCTTCCCTGGGTGATAACGAATATCGCAATCGTAATCACTAAGAAACTCTAACCATCGGCGTTGTCTCATGTTAAATTCCTTCTGATTAAGAATATTTGTAAACTCTATGATCAAGTAACACCGTACACTTGGTACCATACAGATAGTGCCTCCAAATCTTCAGAGCGAACACTACTGCTCCAAGTTCCAGATCATGAGTAGTATAGTTCTTCTCATGGATCTTTAACTGGCGTGATGCATAAGAAATAACCTTTTCCCTTTGCATCAACACAGCGCCCAAACCCTTGATCGAAGCATCGCAGTATACGATAAAATCTTCACTTCCTTCGGGTAAAGCCAGAATTGGTGCACTACACAACTTCTGCTTCAATAACTGGAACGCTGCTTCTTGTTTGTCACCCCACTCAAACTTGACCTTCTTTTGAGTGAGCTTGGTCATTGGTTTGGCGATCTTTGAAAACCCTTCAATGAATCGTCGATAATACCCAGCAAGACCTAAAAACTGACGAATCTCCGTTGGTGTCTTAGGGAGATGCCCAATCTTTAACGGATTCGATCTTGGCTGGATCCACATGAATGCCTTTATTATCAATCACGTGACCGAGGAACTGTACCTTGGGAATCCAAAATTCACACTTGGAAAATTTTGCATACAACTCCTCTTTCTTCAACAACTCCAATATTATCTTCAGATGCTCTTCGTGCTCTTGCTTGTTCTTGGAATAGATCAAAATATCGTCTAAAAGACAATACAATTTGTCCAGATACGGTTTGCACACTCGGTTCCAGAGTCCAATAAACACACGCAGTGCGTTGGATAAACCAAATGGCAAAACTTGGAATTTCATAATGTCCATATCGAGTTCTGAAGCAGTCTTCGAATGTCTACCCTCTCGAACCCTCAATTTGGTGATAACCTGACCTTAGGTCGATCTATCGAGTAGAAACACTCGATCCTTGAAGTTGGTCAAATTAAGTCATCAATTCTTGGTTATGGATAACGGTTCATCACCGTTAGTTTGTTTAGTCCCGTATAATCTAATGCACAATCCGTAACGATCCATCTTTCCTTCTTAGGCGAATAGAACTGGAGCTTCCCATGGTGACGAACTAGGTCATATAAAGCCTTTGTTCGAAAAAGCCTTGTAGGTTGATCCCCCATTCCTTCTCATTTACTGAAATGGGCAATTCGATAAGGTGCCCGTGCTACAGTGCAAACACCAGGAACTAGCATCGATGTTGAAATTCACTTGTCTGGTATGTGGAAGACCTGGCAAGTCCTTGGGGAATACTTCGAAAAAAATTTGACGATCGACATCTGGCAGTTTGCTTCATCTTATCGACTGTCTCCAGTCTCCTTGATGGTAATATGTTCCAAAAAGACTGACATCCTTGTACGCAGATACTTTCTGGCTTGGTGCACGAGATATGTATTAATCGAGTCCCGCGTTTATTTCTACTTCCGTCTCCATGAAAAATTAAGATTTCGCTTACCAAGGGAATACGAACGATCTTCTTAGCACATCAATAACGGCTTGGTATTTCGTCAACCAGTCCATGCCAATTATGACGTCATACTACCCATAGCTAGAGGGATTTTAAGAAAAAAAACACAAAAAAAAAAAAGGGGGCATCTTTAGGTCGACGTGAAACGGATGTTCAGAAATTTAAGTGCAGCCCAGTAATAGCGTATTTACCCAAATTAATTCTACCATCAGCTAATACAACGTTATAACCTGTGATCTAATGTAGAGTGGGTTTATATTAATCAAGTACTAAATTGAGTAACACAAACTTCGTATCCGACGCAGTATCAAACAAAATGGAAGCACAACGGTTATTTAGGAGAAACGTACCCGTTACAACGTTGTTGTTTGGGTTTTGCCCTGCAACTCCCACTGCATAAGCCCTGGCTACACCGTTACCATTTCTCTGATTCTTGTTCTTCCACTGGGGGCAGTCATTCTTGAAGTGGCCTGGAGTCCCACACTCAAAGTAAACGATGGCATTGGTATTTTCCTTGGGCTCTTGGGTTGTTGTTGTTACGGTTGTTTGTTTGTTATTGTTGTTGCGGTTGTTGTTGTTAAAGTTATTGGCGGTTGTTTTTGTTTGTTGTTATTTGCAGTTGCAGGTCGGCTCCTACAGTCCTTGCAGTGGCCAAGCTTCTTGCAGTTAGTGCATGTTGGTATACAAGGACCGTAATGGTTGAAGTTACACTTGGGACATAGAGGTTTAGTCCCTTCATACGATTTCTTGTCACCGTTCCCGGCAGCATAAGCCTTGCCTGTGTTCGCCCTTTGTGAGTTGTGGTTTTTCTGGTTTATTTCGAGGAGTGTTACCTCAAACTTCCTCTTGTTTTCTGCCTGTCTCTCAGCAACAGTGTTAATTCTCCTATCCATCAATTCAGTCACCATCTCAATAGCCTCCTACATGGTCTTCGGCTTCGATGCCACAACACTTGAGTAAATCAGGTCGGGCATCCCACCGACATACCTTTCAATTTTGTCAGTCTCTTCAGGGAACATCCTGTCACTCCAGGCATGCCAGTTCCCGTGGGGGGGACCTGGGAAACTGTTGTAGGCACTACATCGGTGCTTTTACTTTAGGTCCACAATTCTGCCTCAATCTTCTTGATTTCATTCCTTGGACAATATTTAGTTGTCATCTTCTTCTTCAAGTCAGTCCACGTCATTGCATACACAACATCATTAGTCACTGTCTTAGCATGTGAGTTCCACCATGTAGACAGTTCGCCATAAGAGTACAAGTGGCAAACTTCACTTGATTCTCCACGGTGCAGTTACTTATGCGAAACACGGTTTCCATCCTCTCAAACCATTGGGTCAAGTCGACCACTCCTTCTGTGCCCCTGAAGAATAAGGGTTGACATTTCATGAAGTCTTGATAAGTGCACTCCCGAACAGCGCGTTCATTCCTTCTCACACCTGTTCCCGAGGTATGGCTATCATCGCCATTTCGGGTCGTAGCACGTGCTGCCAATACAGCAGTGACACCCTCGTCGATCATGGCCTGAAGTTGGGCACTGGTGACCGAAGTGGTGGTAGTAGGGTCTGTGACTGGTGGGGGAGTTGTACCTGGGTTTAACCTCGTGGGCCTTCCTCTTGGTGCCATTTTCTAATCACAAGGAAACATAATACCCGTTAGATTTCAAAAATCTTAACCATAACCCGATGTATACATAATAAATAAAACGAGATCACAACACATGGTGAAATACACAACAGTATTGAAATTAACAAATCGACATTTATTCACAATAAATTCGATTTAAAACATAATCCATCCTTTCCATATATAACTTGGGAAAATAATACATGATTGGTTTAAATACAAACGATCACAACACTTAGGTTACAAAATGAAAATCAACATAGAGCCCTACTAGCCGGGAGTTACCCGTAATACTTAGTAGGCTATACAGGATAGCTAATCAAAACAAAAGATCTATACAGGATAGCTAACCAAAACAAAAGATCTATACCGCCTGCTAGCTGGGAGTAACCCATAAAACTTAACAGACTGCATAGTAGATACAATCATAACCAAAGTCTAGGAACTGCTACCAGTGTCCTCCAATGTGTCAACGCGTGCTCAGCCTTCAGGGCCTGGTACGCAATGATATGCGAAACAGCAAATCATCTGCAGCCTGACGCTGCCACTCGTGGCGATGCACCTCAGTCTCTAATACTATAACTCGTGCCTCTAATGCTCTGCAGTGAGCTTCAGACCTAGCCAAGTCCTGACAAGTCTCTATACTCTCTTGTTCATAAGCAAGTCTCTCTCTCCTTAATACCTCAATCTCAGCTCTCACAGCTGCACGATCCTTCTGGGCATCGTGATGTCGTGTGCAAAACTCTGAACTCTCTCTAGTGCAAACATCTACCTGGTAAGTGACCCTCCTGTTGACCAACTCTAAGGCGGTCATCATCCTCCTCTCAGTATCTCAGAGTCTGGTCTCTATAGTGGGTCCTGGCTGTCTCGCAGCAGCAGCAGCAGAACTCTCTCCAACCTCACACTCAGGTCTAGGAGTAGTAAGTAGTAGTCTCTTCCGAGGCGGCGTGTCAGCCTCGGGAATATCAGCTCTGCGGCTAGTAGATGGTGCAGGTAGAGGGATAGGTAACAATGGTGGGGTCCCTGATGGGAGTAGTGAATGATAGGTGGATGGTGCTGTAGCTCTCATCTGCCTCATGGCTGCTCTAGTATGTGGGGGTCGGATACGTGGAGCTAAAAAGAATGGTGGTAGTGGAGGTGTAGGTGCCTCATCCTCAGCTGGCACTAAGTCCTCAGGATGCTCAGGCTCCGGAATGTATACTGGTACATGATCCTCCAGCTCCATGGGATCAGGTATATACTCTGGAGAACGTGGTGCCTGCTCCAACAACTGTCGGGCAGCCTCCTCGTAAGGATCCTCAGATGGAATACTCCAAGATCGTGCCTCAGAGTGAACAGAAGTATAGGTAACGGCGGAATCAGCTGACATGACTACTGTGACCAGCAGAAATAACTTATATACTTCCTCGGAGAGGAACGGTGCCGTGCCGTGGGGTCGTATGACATCAAGCCGTGACGCTATAACAAGGATGGGTCCTGGTCAGCTGAATAAGCAATAGCTGCAGGGTCGGCAGGAGCTAAGTGCTCCTCCTCCTCTGCATCATCATCATCATCATCGTCATCTCCTCTGTCAGCAGGATAGTCGGCTGGATCCTCCTCAGGATCCTCCTCGTCATCCTCCCTCCGGGGTTTTCTTTTTTTCCTCCTCAGGTCGGACTACATACGGAATATACCCAGGTGACAATGAAGGTAGGTGAGTCAGCAGCAGGCATTGGCTGCTCCTCAGCCGGGAATACCTCATCGTCCACTGGTAAGAACTCTGGGTAAACAGGCTCCGGAACAAAAGGTATGTAAATAGGTAAAGGTGGTGCCTGCTCTGGCTCCTCCGGGCCAGGCACGTAGTCTGGTGATGGTGGTCCCTCAGGGCCAGGTATGTAGTCCGGCGATGGTGGAACCTCAGGCATAATGGGTGGTCCATTTACTCCTGGTGAACCGATGTCTGAATCGTCCTCAGATACTGATGTGTATGTAACCGTAGAGTGCTCAGAATCTGACATGATAGTATCTGAAATCAAAATTAGCTTATATAAGTATATTAATATAAGACTATTATCCTTATATACGTAATATATTATAAACACGTATATCAATTTTGCATGTATATAGCCTAACCGACTAATGCAACAATTTGTATATGAATACCCCGTAAAAACCCTTTTGTATGTATGCAATGTTTGAAAACGGTTATAGTCCAGCAAAAACATTTTGACCTGGTTCTCTATAACCTTGGCTCTTGATACCAATCTGTAACACCCCCAAAATGGGTCGCAGCAGAATAAGGATCCGGGGCATGTTACTTCAAGATCAACAGCACAAGATATATATAAGAACGACACAAAAGTCGTTTAAATTGATACATTGGATTTAAATAAAAGACATATTACAAAAGCTTATAGCTTTACTTGTTCTTTGTTTAATATTACAAAAAGATATAACAAGATTCCCAAAACATGATGCACATAAATCTTTAACAGTGCAATCCAAAACATAATCCAATGCATCCTTGGCACCTCGTGCCTATTGACCTCCTGAAAACATTGCTTAAAACGTCAACAAAAATGTTGGTGAATTCATAGGTTTATGTATTTAAATTATGCAGGACCGCAAGACTTTCCCATGATGTTACAACATATGCCAACAATCACAAAACCAGATTACTGTTGCACTAAGCTCATGACACTGAAGCTCAACCTATATTTGCTATTTTAGCAGTTATTTTTTCCGTACAGATGTTGTAACCCGCAACATGTAAGTTCGACATGGTCAACGTTCGTTCCCGGTGATAGCTAATCACCCAAACAGGGAGGTTAATCCCAATAGATCTATTTATAACATTCGCGCTCACATAATGCAATTAACAACTACATCTATGCAATTGACAGTTCATGATAATGGGCTCAGGAGGGTTATCGCTACTTAGGCAAACACATAATCTATATATTTAAAACACTTGCGTCCAATTTATAAAACAAAGCATGTTCTCACCCCGAATAATAGTAAATCAGTAAAACTGTAAAAGTGGGGCTATGAACTCACCTTGAGTACAGATAGTCCAAATAATCACAGATAAAACGTCACGCAAGACGATAGATGCAACCTATTTAAATTAAGGTCGTATAAGTACCGAGTACTTTAATTAATAACATTGAATATAATCTTATAGTTGTTACATCGTACTATCGTTCGGGCTATCATAATTAAAGAGGTCATGACATGACGTACGAGGAGTTAGGACACTTTAAATCGTAAATCCAACAACTCGTCGATACGCCATCCGAAGAGGCCTCATTATGAAACTCCCTAGTATTATAGCACTTTGATAACCACTTAATATTCTATATAGCATAATCACCGACTAATCGTTTTAGTAAAATAATATTTATAAAGTGAAAACGTTTATAAATATACTTTTCGTAAAAATGACCTAATTTGGTCGTTTTAAGTCCGTTGTTCGCGTTTCTTACGTCCACGTCTTCGTAGTAAGACGAGTGATCAAAATATTACATTTTCAAGTTTTTGATATTCTGCGATGAAATTAATGCTTTTACTATTAACAACAGCTATATTCTCCTTTTTTAGTTTTAATTAGCTTAAACTTGTAATCGTATAATAACTTATTATTCGTTTTAAAGCCCGATTTTAGTGATTCCTTCGAGTACGTCTTATTATTAAAAGATGTATTATTATTATAAGTTGGGTCCGCTGATGATTAGTACTTTTTACTGTTCCATAGTTTATAAAATTAACTTTTATAAACTTTTAATTATCGAAAATGTCGTATTTTATTTTGTTATAGTTTCCGTTTTTAACGATTCTTTCGAGTACGATCTCGTAATTTAAGTTATATCATATAAAGCATGTTTTTAAAAATGAAAGTTGCTGTAATGAATAGTAACTTTTATAAAAATAGTTTTATAAAAGTATTAACTATCATAAACTTGTAAATGGCGTATCTTCTTCGTTATTAATCGGTTTTTCGAGTTCTTTATGACCCATCGATCCTTGTGACATGTAGTATTTTATAAAATCGTAAAACATATATGTAATTTTCGAATTACAAACAGCCCCTAAGATATTATTTTCCAAAATGTGTTTAAAACTTGTTTTATGTATTATTTAATTTAGTAGTTTACTTTAAAAACCCTAATAACCATATGTAACATATGTGATACTTATATTAATGTCCATTAGTTCATATATTTTTCATTTGTCCATGATTAATGTTAGGTTCACATAAATGGACCCGAACAAAGAAGCTTCGGTCACTCGAAGATTCAAGATAAAAGTCTAGCTCGAAAGACAATGTTAATTAATGTTTATTATGTATACGGGCCAAGATGTAAAAAGCCCAAAAAGAAAGCCCTCAAAGGCAAATCCTTATTAGTATAAATACACCTAGTTTAGTCAAAATTAGGTTAGCCTCTCCATTATTTGTTTTTCATCTTAAGGGTTTGTAGCACCACTGTTTTTCTATCATCAAATTCTCTAAATGTTTAATACTTGTTATTGCCAGTTGAATCTTGTGCTTAATCCATGGAAATGTTCTAAGGATCCTACAAAATGGTATCAAGAGCCTACCAGATTGATGTATTGATTTAGTTTTGTAATTTTTTCTTCCTTGTTGTTTTCGAAAAAAAAAGGTTTGATAATTTTGTTGATTCCTTGATTCATAGATGGTTTATGTTTAATCTAATATCACTCAAACCATCTTGTTAGTCATCAACGACATCAGTGTTTTTTCTTTTGTTCTTGTTGTTTTGGTTCGAAAAGTATTACAAAAAACGTAGGGATCGAACGAGTTTTAGTCGTTTCGATCGAACGAGCGACATTCTTGTTGGGATCGAACGAGTGGAAACGCAGTGGGACTCGAACGAGCGGAAGTCTTTGTGGATCGAACGAGTGGTTCGAACGAAGGGATCGAACAAAACGATCGAACAAGCGACCAAACAAGGCGTTCGAACGAGGGGATCGAACAAGCCAATCGAACTAGCCATTCGAACTAGCCAATCGAACTAGCGGTACGAACAAAGGATCGAACTAGGGGAAATCAAGGAGGATCGAACGAGGGGTAAACAAGGAGGTTCGAACGAGACGATCGAACGAGACGATCGAACTAGACGATCGAACGAGACGATCGAACGAGACGATCGAACTGGACGACCGAACTAGACGACCGAACAAGCAAAAATAATTTTTGTGTCGGATTGTTCTGAAATTTTTATACCAGCTCGAAAACGGCCCAACGGTCAAGACTCTTCCTCTTTGAGCGAGAGCCCTGTCATTTTTTGGCCATTCGGAGTCATTTAGGCCCTCAAAACTGCATTTTACTGTTTAAAAATTACCCGAAAATCACAAACCTCACACCAAGTCATCAATCATCAATCACTTAAGATCAGATCATTCATAAACAACGTTATTCAATGGCAACCAATGAAGAAACAAATGCTGCTGGCACCGATACCCGTCCACCAATGTTGGTTGAAAATGATTACGAATCATGGAAGATTCGTATACACAGGTACATTCGAGGCAAACCCAATGGCAAGCTGATATGGAAATCCATCCAGAATGGACCTACACCTCACCCAATGGTCACTGATCCTCACCTGCTAATTTCTACTGTTATGTGCCCGCACCTAGGAAGAAGCTTGACTCTGAGTTCAATGACGAAGAAAACAAGCTCGAAATGGCTGATACTCAAGCTGAAATCATCCCATCAGGTCTTCCCCGACACAAAATCCTTCAACCATACTCAAATCTACAAGCACTGCAAAGGAGAATTGGGATAATGTGGAAATGCTTATGCAAGGAATCAGGTAGTGAACTCTTCCACAAGAGGAAGGAAGATCCTGTTTTGAGTGAGTACGAACCTTTTGGTGCAATTGGAAACGAGTCCTTTCATGACTACTTTGTGCGTTTCCACAAGCTTGAGAATTGACATAGAAGATACTCACCTGAAATCCCTACTCATCAGATGAACACTAAATTTGTCAACAATCTTCCAGCCTATTGGGGTAAGTATGTGACTAATGTCAAACAGAACATGGATATCTCAACCACACCATATGTTCAGATTTATACTCATCTCAAAGCCTATGAGCCTCATGCCAAAAAGACTCTCAAGAAACAGGAGCAGTCTACAAGTATTGTTGATCCACTGGCCTATGTTGCTCACACCACATCTGCACCTGTTCTTTCATCATCCTCAACTTCTAGTCCTCAACCTACTGCTCAGTCTCCGAATGACGCTTTGATGGCCACTATGACTCAGATTGCTAATCACTAAAGGTTTCCCAAAAGCATTATCCAACCACCAACAACCAGCTCCGGAACTACTTTCAACTCCGAAACTCATGCTTACGCGTGCAATGATGGTCCAATTTGTTACTGAAACCGCGTTCAGAGTGAAGGCTCCAGGTAATGTTGGTAATACAGGTGCTAGAGGCAAGAAAGGTGATATGTTACAACTGCAGAGGAGAAGGCCATGTTGCTAGGCAGTGTAAAGAACAGAAGAAGAAAGATGGACTCTCAGTACAGATCAAAGATAAATCTTTACTGATGGAAGCTAAGAGAGAAAGGAATGAGTAGATGCTGAAGCTGAAGCAATTCCTCGCTGATGTAGACTGCACCGCACATTATGATCAACCTCCAAGGCACTGACCACAACAAACAGTTTCAAAGCCAATCATATGAGGATGCATATGACTCGAACTGATGAAGTCCCAATGCTGCTTGCCTTTCATGCCAACTTGTCATCCACAGTGCGAGCCAACAGTCAGTCAATGAGGGTACCTCCAAAATGACAATCAAATCTTTGATAATGTGGTATAATCAGATTCAGAGTGCACCAGGAAGAACATTTAGACTCCGATGCTGAGACTGAGATTGATGACAATACGATCCCGTATCATCAGTATCTTCTTGACACCGAAGCCCAAAATGTTCCAACTGAGGTATCTGCTGACACATCTGATAAAGTTTCTATGATTGCCATCTTAACTGACTGCAAACCCAACAGACCGTACATGCTAAAGTTAACCAAGAAAGAAATGCCTTCGAAGTCAAAGACGTTAAAAAAATTGAGCTTTTTCTCAATGCATAAAGGTGCCCCTAAGAAATATGTCGTCTAGATACCCACAGGTCAAACTTGATCTTGAAAACAAAGTTAAACAGGATACAAGCCCTATGATTCCCAGCGTAATAAGCGGAACGCTGAACTTGTGCAAGAAAACGATTGCTTAAAGTCACTCTTTCAGGAAAAAAAAATCAATTGCATTTTTACAATCTGAAAAGAAAGATTTTATACTGAGAAAGAGTAAACTAGCATATAGTTATCTAGATGAAAAAGTTTGTTTAAAAACTGCTAACGAAGTTGCTAGAGATATTGTTGCAAAATATTTAACATGCCAACACAAACTTTCCCATTGCTATTTCAAAGAAACCTAAAAAGGCAACCATGACTTGCACAAGGACAATCCTAGGCACCCGAAACCCCAGGTCTAAGGTATATGCCAAGCTGTGCTCAACCTGTTTTTGTATGATGCTGATACCCTTTTGCATCCCAATCACCACCCTGTTAGTATATGGGATAGTGAAGAGGTCTTAGTTCACCAAGTTGTTAGCATGAAAAAAGATTGAACTTAAAACATGGCAAGGTTCGAGATGACCCATGAATGGCTTCTATGAGAAGTTAAATGCCCTTATGTTCGTTCCTCAGAAGGAACTATCTGGTGATCAGGCGTATTGGCTTTCTGCCAACGAAATTGCTAGTCAAGCTCTAGTAATATCAAGCCACGCCTGCTGACTCCTTTTGCTCTAAAAGTCGACCATCCAAGTCAGTTCTCTGACCAGTCTTCGAAAACGTTAATGCTGTATTTCCTCAATTTTTGAAGGTATCATAAAAGAAATAACAACACAAAACCAGACTAATGTTTCGAATGGTGTTTTGATTATGCAAAACAGTTTGTTGAACAACAACTAGTACCATTTTACGACCATATTAAAAACATAGCCAAGTGTCTAATGATACATTTTTTTCAAATAGAAAAAATAAAAGAATTTGAACAGATTTTTGATGAACTAGAGGCGGAATATGAACAATGTGTTCTGATAACAAGAACCTGACCATAGGAGGAAGAAAAATCTTTAATCATGAAATAATGCTAATTGCTTGATGTTTAGAAAAACATTATCTGCTCTATAGTGCTTTCTTTGCCGATATGTTTGAGCCCTAGTTCGAATTGCCTTTGCGAAGATCTTAGGATCTGCATTGCGATATGGAACACACTAAAGTTCTTGACTTGAAGCTGAGATTTCAAAAAAGGGGCTTGGGGGGGGGGGGAAACAGCTAATTTCTGAATCAGAGAAACTTTTGCATTTCTCGAACATAATTATGTTAGTTTTACAACTTAATTACAGAACTATAAACAGTGCATAGTCACTTCTATGCCTCCCATGCAAATTTGGAAATTAACAAGTAAAGACAACAGCTTCAAGGGAAAAAGTAATGACACTAATCCAGGACTATTAGATGCTCAGATCAACATCATGAAGGTGTTGAAGTTAGGTACCACTGAAGGTAGTGTGACAACATGCAATTAGAAACTGACAAGTATTCAGTTGTGAAAAGATACGATTAACCTCACTTAGATTCAGCTTAGATGGCCTTTAAGGTAAAATACGTGAGCTGAAAAGACGGATATGATGATCTGTCAACAGGCGAATACTCACTATCACGTACTGCATACACTGAAAGAGGCTTAGTGGCCTTCACTGCTGAGAAATACCAAAGCTGAAAGCCCAAGTGGACTGGTACAACAGTAGTGGACCTTCAACCTCTGAGACACCAAAATGCTTGCACCTAGGAATGTACAACTTAGGTTCTAAATATATTCCACCACCCAAACGTGCTACTGGGTCAAACCAACCCGGTACCTAATAAGAAGCCCTAACTTTTCGTGAACCGCCCCAGAACCTTCACGTCAAACCAACTCAAAAACCAGTTAGTAGCATCCTAATAAGCAAACTAACGTGTGTGTACCTATTCTACAGGAGTAAAAACCCACTTCTGAGACCAGCAAAACTGTGCTAAGAGAGCCCCATCGTAATCATAGTTCTTTTGCCGGTTAAAAGAGTTGGCGAATGCGAAGGAGAGTAGAAGCCCACCATTAGGACTTTGAATAAAAAAATCGTGTGATTTAATATGCTTGTTAAAAATTTCTGTTTAGTTCAAATTTGAACAATTGTTTGTGGTGCATGTTAACAAATCTTTGGTTTTTTGCTAATCATACTGATTGTTTTGGTTTATTGTGATGGTTCTGTGAATGTTAAAACCCCACCAGAGTAAGCGTTTTTAAAACGCCAACCAAGAAAGAATGGAAACCCATTAAGAGAGTCTGGCAACAAATTAGCAAACCTGTTGCTAATAGCAAGCCTCAGTGGAAGCCCACTGGAAGGCATTTCTCATTGTTTGAGAAGTATCCTTTAACTAGGATCATGGAACCTACTGATATGCCATTAGAACTACCCTCGAGTGCTAGTTCTAGCACCCCAAATAACTATGGTCTCTAGGTTTTAACTGACTCATGAAACTTAGTGATCGAAATTGCAGGTTCCAAAGGGATCCTGGTATCTATCTTTGATTGGTTAACTTAATCGGAACCCTTCGGGGCACCCCCCAAAAAAAATCCTATCACCGTAAATGTTTGTGTTATCGCAGGTAGTACAAATTGTTCTATGGTATTTGGATTCTGGATGCTCAAGACATATGACCGTTGACGTGCGCCCTTATCAACTTTGTGAAAAGTTTATGGTACCTAAGATGTAGATTTGGGCAACGATGAATATGCAAGCGATCATTAGGCTAAAAATTGGTGATTATAAACTTGGTACACTATCATCTCTCATCCTACTATGTAGAAGGACTCAAGCACATCAACCTAATTCTCGGTAGGAACAGTTTTGTGGATGGATGTTTAGAAGTTGCTTGTCCGACAATGCATTCATGTCACATCCGCAACTACGATATGGTGGATCTACTCAAAGGGTCACGGACAACCAACCTATACTCCATCTCACTGAATGATATGATGTCACTCACCAGTTTGCTTGCTTACAAAAGCCTCTTCCACAAAGTCAGGGTTAATGTCCATCGTCTCGTTTGAATCATCTGAATTTCGGGACCAATTGAAGACGAATTGGCTCGGAAAAATCTGTCAGCGGATATACCCATATGCTGAAATATAGCCAAAGACCATTTGTGTCCATGCTGTCAGCTAGTAAAAGTAAGAAAGCATCAACACACATCCAGCTAAAGACCGGAAAGCACCAATACACGGGAGTTCTCATACCTACATATGGACCTATGCGACCAATGAGAACGAAGAAGTATCAACGGAAAGAAGTATGTTTTGGTGATAGTGGAATTGATTACAACCAGATTGGTTGGTTAAGATTTCTTCGAACAAAGGATGAAACTCCTCAAGTGATTGAGAAGTTTATTGTGAAGACTCAACGAGCCCTTAATGCTACTGTTCGATTTGTCAGAACAGATAATGAAACGGAGTTTGTGAATAAGACACTCGACGGATGGTTTAAGAGTGTTGGTATTTCTCATGAAACGAGCGTACCTCGGTCTCCACAACAGAATGGCGTTGTCGAAAGACGGAACCGAACTCTTATGGAAGCTGCTCGTACTATGCTCATCTTTGCGAAAGCTCCACTGTTCCTATGGGCTGAAGCTGTAGCCACTGCGTGTTATACACTCAATTGATATCTTATACACACGCTTCACGAGAAGACCTATTATGAACTGCTGAAGGGAAAGAAACCTAATCTACAATACTTCCGAGTGTTTAGATCTCTGTGCTATCCTACCAATGACTACGATGACGTTGGTAAACTCAAGGTGAAAGCAGATATAGGTATATTTGTTGGTTATGCACCCACCAAGAAGGCATACCGAATCTATAACAAACGAACGCGCAAGATTCAGGAAACCGTTCATGTTACTTTCGATTACCGAAGGATTGACGTTTGTTCAAACTAGTTCAGGCCTCGCACCTCAACAAATGACTTCTGTGCCAAACAGTACAGAACTCGAACTTACTGCTTTACAGTCAGGACGCAGCCGTTCTGCACTAGTAAAAGACCCAGAACCACCTAGTGTCCCTCCTACAAAGAAACAGGTAGACGATTTGTTTCAATGGTTTGATGATGATGAGGTTGTTCCGATACCTCCGGTTGTTCCGATAACTCCGGTTAATGTTCCTGCTGCCCCGGCACCCGAGAATGCCAATGGTTCACCTTCCACAACAGTTATCTCAGAAGGCGCTCCTGCAGTTACTGAAAGCCTCTTACCTCATCAAATACCTCTACCAGACACTAGTGATTCTGATGTTGAAACACTGTTCGATCATGTTGACAGTAATGTGTTTGACACCTATAATGCTCCTGAAACCGATTCAGAAGCATCTCATTCCAACTCTGTCAATATCGATGTTACTCCCAACAACCAATTACCTCACGTGCAAAAGTGGACTCAAGCACATCCGCTTGAAAACATTATTGGGGATAAAGATCGACCTGTCTCTACCAGGAAACAGCTAGAAACCGACGCGATGTGGTGTTTCTTCAATGAATTCTTAACTCATGTTGAACCAAAGACTTACAAGCAAGCCTTAGAGCACTCGTGCTGGATTGAGGCTATGCAGGAAGAAATTCATGAGTTTGAACGTCTAGATGTATGGATACTTGTACCCTGTCCAGATAATATTCTTATCATCCCGCTCAAATGGATTTTCAAAATTAAGTTGGATGAATATGGAGACGTCTTGAAGAACAAAGCTCGGTTAGTGGCGAAAGGATATCGTCAGGAAGCTGGTATTGATTTTGAGGAATCATTTGCTCCGGTTGCTAGATTAGAAGCGATCAGACTCTTCATTGCTCACGCAGCAAGTATGAACATGGTCATCTTCCAGATGGACGTGAAAACCGCCTTCCTCAACGGCGAACTGAATGAAGTTGTCTATGTTAGTCAACCTGAAGGATTTGTAAATCCAGATCATCCATCGCATGTGTACAGATTGAAGAAAGCTCTTTATGGACTCAAACAAGCTCCACGTGCGTGGTATGACAAGCTATCAGCGTTTCTAATCAAGTCAGGATTTACAAAAGGCGTGGTCGATCCTACACTCTTCACGAGAAAAAGCAGGCAAGCAACCACCCCCCATCTCTACTGGTACAAATATATGTAGATGATATTCTCTTTGGCCTCTACTAACCCCAAAGCCTGCAAAAAATTTGCTTTTAGAAATGAACTCAACTTTCAAGATGTCGGATGAAGGGAACAAATGTCATTCTTTAGGATATACAGTATCTCAAAAACCCAGAGCATCTGTTAAATCACCAATCAAATAAAGCTCAGTAAATCTTGAAAAAAGTTGTTTATGACTCCTGCACACCCATTGCCACTCCAATGGCGTAGCGTCCCAACCTGAATGACAATAAGGAGTAGGAAAGCTAATTGATCCTACACGATTTCGTGGTATGGTTTGCTCCACTTATTACCTTATGCAGTCTAGACCTGACATATGTATTTTCATTTGTATGGGTGGGGAACGATACCAGGCTAAGCCTACTGAAATGCGCCTTACTGCATAAAGCGGAACTTTCGATACCTTAAAGGAACCATTCACTGGGTACTGTTTATCTGTAATGACTCCGCTTTGAACTAAAAGCTTTTGCAGATGCTGATTATGCAGGTTGTCATGACACAAGGAGAAGTACCTCTGGCTCAGCTCAATTTCTTGGACATCGGCTTGTTAGCTGGTCATCCAAAAAGCAGAAAAGTACTGCCATCTCCACTACAGAGGCTGAATACATCGCCCTATCAGGATGCTGTGCTCAAATTCTCTGGATGCTTCTTAAGCTCGAGACTATGGATTTGAGGTTCAACAAAAACTGATGTATTGTGACAATCAAAAGGTGGCTATTTCTCATTTTGTAACAGTGTACAACACACGCGTATCCGAAGCACATTGATATTCGCACACTTCATCAAAGAGGCAGTTGAAAGGAAAGTGTTGAGTGTACTTCGTGGAAACCAAATACAACTGCTGACAAATTTACGAAGGCTTTAACCGAGAGAGCGCTTCGGGCAACACTACTCCCACTGCTTGGAGGCTAAACAAATGGCACTAAGAGACTCTGAAGGAACTACAGGATGAGTCTGTCTCTGGTAACCACTGTGTTTCACATTTGTGATTCATGTATATATATTTATAAACAAAATCATTTTAGAGTAGTATGGCTTGCATTTAGTTACCGACTGTAACCCGGTCTTAACCTAGATATTTAATTTACGTTTCAGGTGGCATTATTTCTTCCACAGACAAGAAGTGTCTAAGACACAACAATTTTTTCTATAAAACAAGTTGTTTTATCAAACATGTTTCGGTTTTTTTAATAATAAATAAAAATAAATTAAAATAAAAAAAAACCAATCAAACATTTGACACGACATGTTTAAGGGGGAGAATCAGTATTTCTCACAGTTGTTGCAGGTCAAAAGGACGTACTGTTACTGAAAGATTGACACGACCAACCGCTTACAGGTTCAAGACAGATTGCAGTATCATTCATGTCTGGGTATTCTAAAGGTCATGTTTCAATTGCTCACTTGATATTTGTGCTATTTCACCTCACCTCATACTTTGAGTGGGAGATTGATACATTTTAAGTCCATTCTAGATCAAACCCATTTACAAGTTTCATACTTTTGATCGGGGGAGAAAATGTGACTTAAACATGTAAAATGGATAATTAATGATTCGATTGATTCTAAAATGCTAAAGTCCTATCCATGCATGTGCTAAACATCTTTCGATTATTGATGCACATGTGTAGGGGGGGCATAAGTGTTAATATGATCAAAAATGTCAAGGTACCAAAAGTTTGTGTTATACACAAGTATCTTGATAAATGACAAAGAATCTTTTGTTTCATGTTTGTGAAAGTGATCTTATGGAATGTCTTAGGAAAGAGATGTTTGTACCACCATGAGTATTCGTATGAATGCTCATAGCCTTGTCTTCGCTGCGCCACTAGTGAAGTGGATTTCCATAAATGTACTGTATCAAGTTTGGAATTTCCCAAGGCACTTTCATATCTTTCTGGGAAATATTCAAAACAACTCAGAAACATTCTGATTTAAACTTTCCTTTGTCCCCCAACCAAATTATTATAAGCACATCGAATGTTTTCAAATCATTTTTTGCCGACAAGGCCTTCTACGTACTTATTTGTATTAAGAAGTAAAACGCTGAAAAAAGAATTGAACGTTATAGTCAGACAGATATTGACTGTTATTGACTCACTCTTTACCATTCTATAAGTATAGATACTTATAGTGAGTTAGTCTTCGTACATCTGTTCTAGGAACGGCGAACTAAGGGAATCTGATACTTAGGTATTTAAGAGAAACTAGCTTGTCACGGGCCGGAAACTGTCAAGAATGTTCTTTGAATGAATCTATCCTGATCACATGTGGCAGTATTTTTACTGTAATCATTTATCCTACACGAATCAAGTTAACGTAACCACGCAAGATTGAGTATCGTCTATACTTGATCCCTTCAAAATATAAAACCCTTCTTGTGTTCACAAAATGATTTTCAAGAACACATTAAGTGGATTTTACATAACAAAATGTTTTTGTTGGTGTCTAAATTGTTATATCATGGCGAATGACGACTCAAAGTATCCGATGCAAGACATGCTCATATCCTTACTCACATATCTGAAGAAATCAAGAAAGTTTGCATACAAAGCTTCCGCACAATCTCTGAAAATCAACGTCTTCTTCAAATACTAAAAGTTATAATGATTGGAAGAAGATACATCATCAAAGCTTTCAAAGATTCCAACAGATATGAGCATGTGAGACTAAAGATCAGCGTATGGCAAAGTCAACGTGAAAGAAGATCACAGAGTATTTCAGAGAAGTAAAGCTTAAACAAGTCAAAGATCAAGATCAAGTCATCACATCAAGTTCTGAAGATCATGATCAAGGTGTTAACGTTTGAATTACCAAAGCACAACAAGTGAAGTACCCTATCAACAACGAGCTAAAAAGACAAGCACGAGTGAGCTAACTTCTCATGACCTCATCTAGGTGAGATTTTAGTTTCACAATAATGGATCCGAACAAGAGTCTTCGTCATCAAAGATGCAAGACAAAAGTCTAGCTCGTTTAAGTATGTAATATTATGTATACGGGCCAAGATGTAAAAAAGCCCAAAAGAAAGCCCTCAAAAGGCTAATCCTTTATTAGTATAAATACACCTAGTTTAGTCAAAATTAGGTTAGCTACTCCATTATTTATTTTTCATCTTAAGGGTTTGTAGCAACTCTTGTTTTTCTTTCAATCAAAAGTTCTTTATTGTTTAATCGTTTATTGCCATTGATCTTGTGATTCATCCATGGAATGATCTAGGGATCCTACAGTAGAATTTGGTAAAAAAATCAACACCTTCCTCATTTGCTAGTTGGAGATCTCTTCTAACAGATGCTTCAGTGATAATTATCTTCTTGCCATCTACTAGGGCATGTAACTATACTTCCCCATTGATAGTTTTGACCTTGATAGTAGACCAGAATTGTTCAATGCAAGAAATGTATATAGTAGTATTGATCGCTAATGCATGCTGGTATGTGCTTAATTACACATACCTTTTTCCATTAAAAACGGACTTAAATGACCAAAAACAGACAAAAATTGCCAAATATATGTTTGTTTTGCATTTGTATTGTGCAGAAAACGGATATTCAGAAAAGGACGAAAAACAAAGCCAAAAACGACAAAACTGGGCACGGAATGGAAAAGTGTGAAAAGACGAAGCCAAATCGAAGTCAAAAAGTCAACAGAAAAGTCAAACAGTCAAAGTCAACCCCGACAAAGTCAAAGTCAAGAAGAAGTCAACATCAGAAGAAATATAACTTGAGGGACCAAAAATGCCAAATCCCCAAGTGTATTAAAAGAAGAAAAAGACTACAAGGGTGGAATTTGCAATTTACTAAAAATACAAGTAGAGGGGCATTCCTGCCAACCCCTCATACTTGTATTACCAAAAGGACGAAAAATGCAAAACCACTAATAACCTTTGAGGGCCAATCCTGCCACTTCTCCAATGTTATATCACCACAAGGACCATAATTGCAATAAACATTATAAGGTTGAGGGACCAATATTGCTAACCAACCAAACCTTTACCCTGTCACCCTTTTTATAACTCCTTTTCCCGCCAATTTTTCCCCAAACCCTTCACGGGTTTCATCTCCATTCTTTTACCCTGCACCTCTTCAACAACTTGGATAAACCTCACCCTCTCCCCCCACTAACCTCTCCTTAGTCCCCAAACACCTTTCCACCTTGGCAATCCTCACTAATTTCAACAATTTACATTTTCAATGGTGATGATGACTTGGGATTATAATTAAGGGCTGGGATTTGTTCTTGGATTACACTCACACAAGTAACACACTTTGTTTTTGTCTCTATGAAGAAACACACTTTGAAGACCAAGACCTAGCTCGTTTTTGTATAAATAGGGCCAAGTGT
>BQNB010038425.1:32500-48765 GCA_026074375.1 Tanacetum coccineum | reverse complement strand
AGTTTTCTACAACAAAAGAAATAAATATTTGCAGTGATAAAAAATGTACTCCGTATAGATGTAATCATGAATATTCCATATACTAAGCCTAAAACACATTTACAAACAAATATAACATGTAAAAATAAAAAATGCGTTGCAAGTATATATAATTAACTTATTTTATTTGTAAAAACAAGAAAAAATCAAAACCCGGCCGGGTCTCGAGAACCGAGTTGACACGGATCACTTCAAACCCGACGGGTTTAACAGAGTTTCAAAAATATATAACCCGGTTTAATTTATTCCGCTTTTTTTACTGAACCAATTCAATCGGTTAAACCGATCGAGTCAAATCGGATTTCAAAACCTTACTTATAACACAAATAGGAGTTTTGGTAGCTCCAAGTCAAAGATACTAAAAAATGACAATAACTCTCTTCGTATCCTCTCGCTTCTACTTTTAAGAGTTGTGGTTAAATAAATGATTATCATTGCATTAGTATTCATCAATAATTCTAAGTTTCTAAACTGGATGATATATCATTACAAAATACCGGGACAATCATGAAAAAAGGGGATACGCAATACCGATTTGAATTATTACCTTTTTTACAACTATCGTAAAACATATACAGTACTTGTAACCACAATTATTAATGTTATCATTAACTAAGGGTGTAAACGAACTGAACGTTCAATGAATATTTCATGAGCCGTTCGGTAAAACGTTTGTTTATTTATTAAATGAACGAACATGAACAATATTCTACGTTCGTTTAGTTAAATGAACGAACATGAACAAAAGTCTTGTCCACCCATCTATGTTCGTAAACGTTCGATTATTCTTTCGTGTACGATTATATATTTGTTTATGTTCGTCTGTCGCATCATTTTATTATATAGTTTTAAAATTGATTTACTTAAGCAAAACAACACTTAGGGAACACAATATTATGTATATTTTTGTAAAATTTATGTTCGTTCGTTTATGTTCGCTTGTTTATGTTCGTTTAGAGTCTTAATGAACGAAAATAAACGAACATGAACAACATTATTTCTTAATAAACGAATATGAACAAGAAAATTCGTTCGTTTAAGCGATCGTGTTCGTTTATTTGACCGGCTAAAATTAAACGAACAAACATGAACAATGCTCCGTTCATGTTCGTCCGGTTCGTTTACAACCCTATCATTAACAATACTTGAAATTAAATTATACAAGTACTAGCAAGGTATCCGCGCGTTGCAGCGGCGGGTATCCAGTAATTAAAGTTTAGACGTCAACAAAACAAAAAGTAACTGATTACCGGAGAATAATAAAATGATCCTAGTTCGACCCGATTCACTTGTTTTTACCGGTTTCGACCGGTCATCTCCGTTTCATTTTCGGACGGATTTTATTGGCTAGCCAAGCCGATGGCGATTCTGATTTCTGGTTGAACCCGTTTGTCTGGTTCAGTTTTCAAAACCATATGTATCATCAACTTGTTAGCATATAAATTGTTTTAAGCTTTGTACAATGTGTCTAATGATTTTTTTGTTTGGACAAAATATATATTGCATATATAATATATTTATATATATATATTTGATTTCATTCGTTTTCATATGACTGATATTTATCCAACAATACTTCTCGTGCTTTTATAATATACCTTTTTGTCCTCGACAAGGTTGGTAAATGGTACAGTAATATTCAAATAAAATGAAAAAACCAAACGCCCTAATATTTTTGGCCACTTTCTTTCTTAGTATTAATATACGCCCATTAACTGTACGACCTCGTTTGTCGTCTTATTGGTGATTGTTTCTTGTCAGGACTGGCTTGATATGAGTTGATCATGTGTCACTCGGCGGTGTATTTTATTTTTGTGCTGGTGTGAAGATGGTTTTGATTGTTTGAGTTTGGGATATAAAATTTGGGGAAAGAAAGGGGTGAGTAAAACTTTGAACCAGAGGGATCGCTGATAGAACTCAGGGTTATGTTTTGGCAGTTACCAGATGATTAGTGTGCCTCATGGTAGTATGTGTTTTTTCAGAAGGAGAGAAGGCAGAAGAGAGAATCAGAACAGGAAGATAGACAGAGGGTAGGGGAGGCCCGCCTAGACCTGGGATCGGCTGGGCACGTTGGGGGTTTGGGACGTGTTGTCTGGTTTTTGGCCGGTGGTTTAGCCAAATAAAAGCCGTCGCGAAACCTAATGTGTAGGAAAACGCTGGGGGTGATGACTCTGGGGGGGGGGGGTTCGTCGGCGCTGGGTCGGCGGCGAGCGGGTTCGGGGTACGGCGAAGATCGGTTAAGAGTCTATAAAATAAAATGACTAAGTGTGGTGGTAATATCGGGTCCGAAACGCCCCGAACTAGGGTAATGCATTCGTTCTATGGTTATTCTCGCGGTGGGTGTGGTGGTTTGGGGGGGTGGGTAAAGTGGTACAGTTACTTTGGGTTGTGTTTGGTTGGTTGTTTTTTGGGTTGAGTGGGCCTTTGTAAACGCTGTGTGTTAAGTTACTGGATATTCACGCCAGCGACGGGAAACGCGCGGGGATAACCTTGTGCTGAGTAACTTGTATAATTGGTTTCTATATTTCATAGGATACTGTAATCGATTAACGGAGGGTTTGTGATAAACGAACCGGGTTAGCTGAACGAACAGGAATGAGACGGCGAGCAGATTGTGGGTCATGTTTGTTTGAGTTCGGTAGTTTAATTTTTTGCCTGGTTCAAAGTAACACGAACACGATGCGCATTAGGAAACGAACGTACTTGTTTTGTCTCAATATTCGGTTTATTTAAGAAAATAATTGTTCATGTTCGTTTTATTTGTCGTTCATTTAGATCTCTGAACTCGAGAGAACGTAACGAATGAGTCACAATGACGTCTCTCGAATAAACGGGAACGAACATAAGATTTTACAAAAATATAAATATATATTATTGTGGTGTTCCCTAAGTGTTATGTTTTGCTTGTAAGGGGTTAGGAAAATGCAATTTTTAAAAAGAACATATATAAAATAAAAATGATGGCAGACGACGGAACATTGAGAGCAAATATAGAATCGTTACACTGAACGAAAGAGATAGTTTTGTGAACGTTTTCTCGAACATGTAGATGGGCTTATGTACAGTGGACTTTTGTGGTTCGTTCGTTCGTTCATTCCTTTTAACGTTAAACGGAAGACGTAGAAATATTCTGTTCGCATGTTCGTTATCATTTAATGATTTATATAGAGGACGCATTAAGAGTGGCTGGGGCTAGTGTTTTATTGTGCCGGACCTGCGTGCTCAAGATGAGACTATATTTCAATATGGAGACGTTCAGTTTGTTTACAACCCTTAGTGTAATGATTAACTAGTTAATAGATTGTGGTTACATAGTACCTGTAGAGGATGCTTTTTACTAGGGAGTGCGATAGTTTGTAAAAAAGGTAATTAATTCCTATGTCGGTGATTGGTGCTACATCCCGTCTTTGTTTCATGATTTGTCCCGGTATTTTGTTAATGGATGTTAAAAGGCCAGTTTAAAACTAGAATTATTGATTGATAAGTTGACTTTATTTAGGGCCATTGATAATCTTTATATGAATTGTAGACTACCACAACTCCTTAAATAATGTAGAAGTCGAGAGGTGCATAGGGATACGAAGTAGTATAATGTAGTGAAGTCTACGTGCAGATAGATGTTTGAGAAGTAAGTTGTGGTCTTAGTTTGTTTGTTTTGGATGGAACTAATGTCTTTTAGTGCTAAGACTGAAAAGTTTCCATGGTTTCTTTGGTGTTTATATAGTGAAGGTTTTGTAAATCGATTGCGACTCGATCGTGTTTTGTCAGAACTCGATTGATCATTGGGTTCTCAGCTTTAATATAAGAGCGGCTGTTAAACTGTAGAAGATAACTGATGTATTGTTGCGCAATGAATTATCATTGTTGAAATAATGTTCGTAATAAGTCTTTGCAATGTGAAATTTTAGTATGTTAAGTTACCGCCATATGTGTTTGTCGGGTGGCATGATATTAGGATAGAATTTATGTAGTTCAAAAGCCCTCGTGCGCGCACATGGAAGGTTTTCTGATTGCCCGTGCTCAGGCTGGTGTTTGTGGTTTTTTGTGAAGGCACATTTGAGGGAGGCTTCCAGGGGGGCTTGGGCTCTTTTATAAGATAGAAGTTTGGATTTGTTATGTAGAACATAAGAGGGTAGTGTGTTGTAGTATATCAGCTATGGGCTGAGGGCTTGTTGTTGAGTGGATGAGGCGAGTGAGGCATAGGGCTTATGTTATAAGCCAAAGTTAGGAGATTTGTGGATGTGATTAAAATATGTGTTTGAGCAGGATAGGCTCTAGAAGCTCTGAGGTTATTATTCGTGAAACTTATTGAAAAATGGATCGTATAATTTGTGAAATGTAAATTTTGTGATTGATAGTGTTAGAACTTTTGTTTGTTGGGTTATTTTGATATAGATATTATTTTGGGTTTTATTAGTGCACACGGGTGTAACGTGTGTGTGTGGAGCTTTCCGATAGATGTTGGCTATGGTATATAGATCATTAGTCAGTCGGTGACGCTTGATCATTTTATCCTTAGAAGCTCGCCTGTGTTTGCATTAAGCACCCAATGTCTGTTTGTGAATCAAAACGAGACTGTACGCTTTGTGACAGCTAGGACTTAGATGATTGAGAATATAAGCGCCAAGCATACTATCATGTAATGCTCCTCTCTGAGAGAACAAACAACTAGGCGAATCTGTCGGTGGGGCTTATGAAGAGGAGATATAGTGTTTCCGCGCTGTGTTGAGAAAAAATAAACAGTTATAGAAACTTAAGCCCATGGTAACCGCCAATGTGAATGTATACGCGATTGTTTCTAGATTCGCACCGGATGTTTTCAAGATATATTTTGTTTATGATGTCGATGTACGTTTGTGGTCACTATGGCGAGTGGCGCCATTTTGCATTTGTTGTTTGAGGCGTTCTTTATAAAAAATTTTAGACAAGCCTCGGTGTCTAATGTAAGGCTAGAGAAGAAGTTCTGGCTATTATTATAGCGCATCCGTGTGCTTCATTCGCAATCGGCGTGGTCGCGGGCTAAAGTTTTTAGCCCCTATTATGAGGCTTATATTATAAGTCGGCTTATTTTAAAAGCCCTTTCATAAGCCCGCGTGACAAACGAGACTTATTTTATAAGCTGACTTATTTTAAAAGCCCAAGCCCTCATAAGCCCCTAAACAAACACAGCCAACACGGGCTTATGAAAGGGCTTTTAAAATAAGCCGGCTTATAAAATAAGCCTCATAATAAGGGCTAAAAACTTTAGCCCGGGGCTTTTGAACCATAAATTACTTATATACTCACAAAAATATTTAACATATACTAAAAATTTATTTAATTACGTCATTTTTAGTAATTTTGCAATAATAAGCCTCGACCCCAACCCATTTGCCAAACAAGTTTAAAAAAATACAAACTTCAATTTCGGCTTATAATATAAGCCTTAGCCTCAGCTCCAGCCCCAACACAAGCCCCAGCCCCAGTCCCCGCCCATTTCACCAAACATACCCTACTTATATACCCACAAAAATATCTAACATATACTAAAAAATTATTTAATTACGTCTTTTTTAGTAATTTTGCAATAATAAGTCTCAGCCCCAGCCCCAGCCCATATGCCAAACAAGTTTAAAAAATACAAACTTCAATTTCGGCTTATAATATAAGCCCTAGACGCAGCCGCAGCCCCAGCCCCAACATAAGCCCCAACCTCAGCCCCAGCCCATTTCGCCAAACATAAGCCGGCTTATTTTAAAAGCCCTTTCATAAGCCCGCGTGACAAACGAGACTTATTTTATAAGCCGATTTATTTTAAAAGCCCAAGCCCCCATGAGCCCCTAAAAGCCTCAAACCAAACACAGCCTTAGCTTTCAGTGACTACATAACATCGTTGACCAATATATTTCTGTCCTTATTCTTCGGTGTCAACAACACCACTGATTGTTTCACGATAACCTCTTGTTATTAAATCAGCGCTACCAAAGAAAGTAACACTTGCCAAAAACGAGAGAACCCATACCCATCCATTCAGTAATTCATTTTCTTTACTCTCTTTTTTCTCAACTACCTGCCATGTATTTCGGTTCTATTGTTTTAGTCACAATAAATCGTTTAGAGACTGCATCAGATTCTGGGGTGTGCGGTACACGTGCTTGCATCAATTAAATGAGCGTTGTAGAAACATTAAAGCACACAAGTATATTGACCGGGTGGTTTCTCTTATTTTTTTTCATCAGTGTTATTTGTGATACGGAAACAGTCAAAGTATCTCCACGCCAGTCACTGTGGCTTTCACCAACGATTAAGTAGTTGAAATCTGTCACTTGAAACTCCTATGTTGCACTAAAAGCTGCTGTATTTGTTTGTATTGTAGGTTTCATATTCTGAATTTAGGTACTTGTGTTGTTAGTCTGTCATGGTTCAGTTTACACGGGGACTTATAAGCTCCTTCTGTAAAGATCAGGGACTTGTTTTATATAACTCTTTAATAATTAGTTTGAGTTAGTTGAAAAGAGGGAAAATACATCATTGTGATTGTTTGCAAGTCTGATTAGTACTGTTGAATCTAGCGAGCTGTTGTCACTAGATTAGTATCAAATTGGTGTATTCAGCTGATGATTAGTGCACTTAGTAGTTAGTTCAATCGACTCGTTGCGTGTGACTTGTTAGTTGATTACAGTTTGATACTTATAATTGTCACGCTGCCTCCTTTTTGTGGTTCAAGTGGTTGTACAGTAGACATCTTAGCTAAAATATTATTAGTAAAAAGTTCCCTAGATTTTCAAAATTTCCAAACTGAGCATCAAAATCTTTAGTGCGTCTGTAATACATGATCTTGAAACATGGTATAACACTACTTTGCTTCTCTATTCTGTAGATGTCGTCTTTATCTATCCTGGCATCAATTAAAGACGGGGCGTAGTTGTCCTCTATATCTCCATCTCTTCTCTACTATCCACCCTCTTCCAGTCGAGTTTTATAGATTCCGATAGAGTCACCGCTCACTTTTGCTTTTGACAAGATGCCCTAGTCCTTTTGGTAAGCGTAAGCATTTCGTAAGTAGAAAAAACTAGATATTAAACTCCCGGTATCAGTTACAATGCTCACTATTACGGATCCCACGACGACAGCTCCCGCTGAAGCAATTGTTGTTGCGGAGGTAGCTAAATTACCTATCCGCTATAGACGGAAAAGGCATGCTGTGGCGGACTTAAATAAACCTTAGCTGAAAAAAAAATCTTGGTGGACCACAAAGAAATTATTGGCCTTGATATAACCCTTTTTATACCGGAGTAAATGAAGACTCCTAGTATGGCACGCATGAAGAAGCCTACTCAGAGTAGGAATGCCACACATTATAAAAAAAGGAAAATTGACCTGCAACTACCTTAGACTTTTTTTAAGGAAGATTGCAAATAAGAGCTGATCCTATATAATTGTAATAGTAAGATTAGGCTCCCGACTCATCTGTAAATAAGGCATATAAGGTACATAGATCTAGGTAAACTTATGTATACTATACCTATACATATCCTTTCTCTTATGAAAAGGAAAACTTCAAGATAGCTATGCTGCAGTCAAAAAGGCATATTTATGGATATGTACTAAGCCAGCTCTTTATACTAAGCCATATCCAAAATGGGGTTCGATATAGGGAGTCTTTGTTGTTTACTGTTTACAAGGTTGTAAAAATCGGTCGGCGGTATGTCGGCGGTCGACCACCTTCAAGCGATAAATCGGTCTTGGCGGCGATATATCGATTTCTCGGCGGGGACCCTAAAATATAAAGGAATTTATTCTTAGATAAATAAATAAATATCAGCAATATCCTAACAAAATAAGTCGATAAAAAAAAACTAAAAAGTTTAACATGCTTGAAAAATAAAAACCATATAATTAGTTCAATAAACTTGAATAAAACCTTAAGTCTAATAGTGATATCGTCTTCTACTCTTCATCTCCGCAATCTTTTGACCAAGTTTGACCGATTTTGACCCGTTCCTAAATATTAAAATCCTAAAAATTACCCTTTTTTAAGTCAAACAAATCTTTTGACCGAGTTTGACCGATTTTGACCGCCTTTGACCGAAACCGATAAATGTGACCAATATAGGAATTTCTCGGCGGTGGACCGCCGCCAATCGATATATCGGCCGCCATGACCGATATTTACAACACTGACTGTTTACTATTTACTTTACCTTTACCCAGCTTAAAGAAGTGTGCCATAAATTCATAAGAACTGCTATTTGTAGAGCTTCTATAGCTTCGAGCCCTTTAGTTTGTATAGCTTTAAATTCTCAATGTGAGAACTGCGAAATTACTAATCTACCCATAAGCGCGGTCCAAAAACCGGTCCAACCAAAACTGGACCGGACCAAAAACCGATTTGGCCCAAAACACAGGACCGAAATGTTCAGTCAATATCCGGGTCAATATCCGGGTCGGTCGGTCCGGTCCAACAAAGCATAATGTTCGGTTGTGTGTAAGACCGAACCGGACCGGACCGAAGACCGAAAATGATTAAAATGAAAGGGTGGACCGAGGACCCGAAATCTGTTTCTCGGTTCGGTCCGGTCCGCGGTCTATAACTAAGAGTAATCCGACCAAACAATGTGACCGTCACATCAGCGCCATCTCAGCTTTCTCTCTTAGACCAAACAGTGACCAAAGCCCCGTAATCCGACAGGACAGGTGACCGAACACTTTTAAAAAAAAAATTAAAATTTCATTAGTTAATTAAAACATTACAATAATGGGGGTTTTTTATAAGAAAAATGGGGTATTTTTTTTTAAATCACACAAACACCCCAACAGTTACTTTTTGGCTTGGTCTCTTCCGAATTCATTCGGTCTCCTCCCAGCCCAAACAAACGTTAAGGTCGGGGTGGGTTCGGTCGGTCACAATGCCAGGTAATGGGGGGTTCGGTCAGGTCGGGTGGAGACCTACCAGATGGTTTGGTCGGATTACTCTTAGTCCAATAAACAATATTCACCTATTTCATACATGAAACACTTGATGAAACACTTGATCACAATTTCGTAACTATGCCACTTTATATTTTTGGCACTATGCACGTGTATTCGCCTAGTTATTATAAAATGTGAATTGGATCCACATTATGAAACAAAGCTTGATATAGGTAAAAACAGATTAACTACAAATTCAACAAGTTACTCTCTAGGTGCATATACAAACACCCCCCAAATCAAGAACAATGTTCTACATATACATTAAACAGAACTGAAAATATTAAAGCTAACATTAGGTAGATAGATCTAAGGTACAATCAGGTTAATTAAATATTATTTACACAGTAATAGTTTGGCTGCTTCATGTGTTTTTGTATATTTGATGGATGTTGTATTTGCTTCAGTTTGGGCAGGATTTCCTGAGCGAACCCGTGATGGGAACAAGTTTATTGTGGCAGAAAGACCGGTGCATAAAGTTGGGCGTAACTTCTCTACTGAGACAGCAGAGTCTGTTACCGAGGAACGCAAGCTTAAAAGAGAAAGTGAGGGATTTTTTGACAAAATGGAAGAAACTGATTCTTCTGATAATCTTTTAGATGCAGTTTTTGGAGATTGATCTTTTTTTTTTAAACTTTTGGCATCCAAGTGCTAACTTACAGTACCTGGAGTTTTACGTGGCCTACTCTAAAGAGGTGAAGTCTCGCTTTTCATAGCTAAATCAATAATGTAGCGAGTTAGTGTGTGACAGGTGACATGGTATAAGTTTGTAGCTGTTATAGTGGTGTTTCGTGTAATGAAATATTGAACTCTCAGTTAGCATGCCGCTGCTATAGCATTGTGTAAAACGTGGACTACACATCGATGGAAAAGGTGATGCTGTTGGGCTCTGAAAAGTTGGAGGTTACTAAAGTTCGGTGAAAGTGTGTTTTAATTAAAAAACACAAAAGTAAGAAGAGGTGGTGGATGTTTTGTAAGGTTTAATTTTATCCATTAAATAAAATTAAATTTTATATTGAGATTTGTCATTGGTATGTGAGTAGAAACTGGTATGTGAGTAGAAATTGGTATGCAAATTTCTCAACTTTTTATATGGCTTGTGTTATACGTACCCCCCTGGAACACCATTTGTACCCCCCCTGTTTTTCCGGGTTTTTTTCGTTTTTTTTAAAATTTTTATAATTTTGCTTATATTATAAAACTGTGAAACTGAAAACGCGGAATAAAAATTATAAAGTTTAACGAGTCAAAAGTATGAAACTGTCAAAAAATACGGTAAAACTGCGTTGTACTGTAAAAAGGGGGTACAAAAAGTATCTTTTGTACCTTTTTGGTACTATTCGGTGAGCCGGGGGTAGCAATAGTAGCACCCTTTTTATATATATATCAAAAAGATACTCGTGATAAACAAGCAAAACAACAGCGTACAAATTAAATAACTTCCGGCAGTTGATAAGATCTACTTATTGTGTTACTTTTGATATCTGGAAATTGGAAAAGCGCGAAAACCATAAGCAAAATAACAGATAAAGATGGTGACTAAAAGTGCAAAATGTTATTCATGTCCATATCGCCCCAGTTACCATATCATATTCGGTAGGATCCATTAGTCCAATAAGTTGGTGTTAAAATAAACTACCAGAATTTGAGTTTAATTTAAAGGTGTTGAAGGGTAATCCTAAAACAATATAAATATTTTTTACGCCGAAGGGCATCGGAATACAACTAGTTTCCTTGGTATACATGTATATGCTGTTTCCAGTACTCGTTGTCTCATCGACTAGCTTTTGGAAGCTGCTTATTAGTTGGGCATGTTTTTGATGAATTATTTCTTGATCATTTCGTTCAGTTGACGCAATGATGATCATGTTGGGATAGATGATTTATTGGACTAACAAGCAAGATTACTCGCGCGTTGCTGCGGGCGTTAATTTTTCGCGCATTGTTGTGAGACGTTAATTTTTTATTTTTATTTTTTTTATTTTTTTTGCGAATTTTTTTTTTGGTCTCATGGTGTAAAATGACACTGTTTAAGTCAATTCGGAAATGTTACCGCGGGTATTTTTTTATCTGAATGCGTCGGTACTTTTATAACATTTTTTCCTCCTTATTTTGTGCCGACAATTTAAAAAAAAAAAAAAACTAATTGGGCCGGGCCAAATTTTTTGGCCCAGCACTGTTGCACTGTAGCAGTGCTACAGTGCTTAAAATGAATAGTGTTTTTTTTTCCTTTAATTTTGTGCGAGTTTATTTTGTCGGTCTCATATTTAATAGTGCGGGTTTACTTTTTCAGTATCGTGTTTAGTAGTTTTTTTTATGGTCTTACGCGTTGTTGCGTTGCGTTAAAATTTTATTTTTTTTATTTTTTTTGCGAAATTTTTTTTTGGTCTCATGGTGTAAAATGACACTGTTTAAGTCAATTCGGAAATGTTACCGCGGGTATTTTTTATACTTAGCAGGTACTAATCGGACGTGTAATCCAAACCGTACTAACGCCTGTTCAAACATTTACAAGACACCAAGAGATTAAAAATTCTAAGGATTTAGCATTTCATTACATGCAACCACGTACTAAAAACTTCCACACATCTAAGCTTTTTAAGGTAAAGTCTATTTAAAATTGTGATCTGTGTGGATTTTAACCACTTGAATTAACTTTTTATCATAGCAGTCTCTTATAAAATGATATCTAATCTCAATGTGTTTTGTTTTAGTATCTGAAACAGGATTCTTAACAATACATATAGTACTGTTATTGTCAATTTTAATCATGGTGTGCATAAAATTATACTCATAATCCAACATTTGATTCTGAATCCAGAGTACTTGCCTACAGCAACTAGCAGCAACCACATATTCAGCTTCAGTAAAGGAGGTGGCAACCACAATTTGCTTCTTGCACTGCCATGATATTATTCTGCACCCTAGGAACTGACAACCTCGTGTTGTTGATTTCCTATCTAAGCTTGCTCTAGCATAGTCACTATCAGAATATGCCACTAGATCAAAGGGAGAATTTCTAGGATACCAAAGGCCCAATTTAGGTTGGCCTTTTAGATACGTAAAAATCCTTTTCACAGCATGTGAGTGTGAAACTTTAGGTGTAACTTGGAATCTGGCACATGCACATACTACAAACATAATGTCTAGTCTAGATGATGTAAGATACATCAATGATCCAATCATTGATCTATAGAGATGAACATCAACATCATCACCATCTAAGTCCTTAAGCAAAGGCTTTTCTATATCCATTGGGGTGTTAGCTGTCTTGAAATCTGTGAAACCAAACTTTCTTAATATCTCAACTACATATTTATCCTGACTGATAAATATCCCATCTTCTCTTTACTTCACTTGCAAACCTAAGAAGAAATTGAGTTCTCCTATAAAACTCATCTAAAACTTGTCATGCATTAATTTTTCAAATTCAGTACATAACTCCTTATTTGTAAAGCCAAAGATAATGTCATCAACATAGACCTGTACAAGTAAAATATCTCCTTTTTGCTTCTTGATAAATAAGGTCTGATCTATCTTTCCTCTTTTAAACCCATTGTCCAATAAATACTTGGCTAAGGTTCTATACTAGTCTCTTGGAGTTTGATGCAAACCATACAATGCTTTCACCACCTTGTAAACTTTGTCAGGATAGTCAGGATCTTCAAATCCTAGAGGTTGACACACATATACCTACTCTTCAATTGTACCATAAAGGAAAACACTCTTTACATCCATCTGATATACCATAAAGCCCATAAATGAAGCATAAGCTAAGAACAACCTTATTGCCTCTATTCTAGCTACAGGAGCAAAACTTCATCATAATCTATACCTTCTTCTTGAGTATATCCCTGGGCAACTAGCCTTGCTTTGTTTCTTGTTACAATGCCTCTTTCATCTTTCTTGTTCCTGAATATCCATTTTGTACCAATAGCTCTTTTACCTTTAGGCAAATCCACTAGTATCCAAACCTTTTGTAGTTTAAACTATAAAATCTCTTCTTGCATTGCTTCTACCCAAGTTGGATCACTTAGAGCTTTGTCAATTCTTTTTGGTTCTTCCTGGGATAGGAAACAAGCAAAGATACAAGTATGAAGGTCTTCATGAGTTTTCCTTTCATAAACAGCACTAATGAACCCATGTTCATTTGTATTCTTTGTCATTCCCCTTGTCTGTACACCAGATTATATATCACCAATAATATGATGAAGTGAATGATCTTTATGGAATCTTGTATTTGGAGTAGTAGGAACTTGATATGAGGTAGTAAGGTTGCTCATATCCATTTCTGTTTCATCACCAAATAAATCAGCATGTGTGGCTTCAAGTGTAGCACTTCTTCCCAAAGAAAACATGTCAAATACATTTTGAGAGCGATTTAACCTTGTAGTAATAACTGTTGGACTAACAGTATTAATATTTAGACTACCAGTTTTAAAATTTGCACTAGTAGTATTAATACTTGGCCAAGCAGTTTAAAAATTTCGAGTACTGCTCTTAGGTTTCTCTTGATCACTAAATCCACTTGATTTACTTACACCTTCATCATCCTTCTTTTCTGCATTACTAGAAGGTTGTGGTTCATCATCACTAGAATTCTTTGAAGAAGAATCAAACATTGAACCAGCTTTCCATAGTGGCATCACAATGTAGTCTTGGCTAAATTTAGTCTCCTTGATAGTGTGACCTGCACCATTACTTTCTTCTGAACCTGCAAAATCATTAGAGTTTGTACTTGCAACAACTGGCACATAATTCATTGATTTTGTTAGACTATCAATATCAAACAGCCACTTTGGACCATCACTTGTAATAATAGGTTTATTCTCTAAGAACCTAATGTGTAAGTTTTCTTCTATTTTCCTGGTTCTAATGTTGTATACTCAAAAAGCCTTACTTGTTAATGAGTATCAAACAAAGAAACCATCATCAGATTTTCCATCAAACTTGCCAAGATGATCTAAGGTATTAAGGATGGTAACATGACACCCAAATGGTCTCATGAAGCTTCGAGCAGGAGTTCTACCTCTAAACAATTCATAAGAGGTCTTGTTATGAGGCTTAACTACAATTACCCTATTCAGCACATAGCAAGCAGTATTAACTACTTCAGCCTAAAATGTAGTAGGTAACTTAGAGTCAGCTAACATGGGTTTAGCAGCCTCAATTAGTGTCCTATTTCTCCTTTCAGCAACACCATTTTGCTGAGGAGTTCTAGCTACACTAAATTCCCTTTTAATGCCTTTCTTTTCATAAAACTCATTTATAACTATATTCTTAAACTCTGTCCCATTGTCACATCTAATTATTTTTACTTTCTTATCAACTAGATTTTCTATCTTAGTTATAAAGTTCTTAAGGATGCCACTAGTCTTATCCTTAAAGGCTAAAAAGAAAACCCAAGTGAATCTGCTATAATCATCAGTGACCACAAGATAATATTTCTTATTCATTAAGTTCCTCACAAAAGTTAGACTAAACAAGTCCATATGCAACATAAATAAAGGCTGAGTAACAGAGTTCTGGATCTTGGACTTACAAGAGGCTTTGTGTTGCTTTCCCTTAAGGAAAGCAACACAAGTTTGGTCATTTTCAAAATGTTTTATAGGTAATCCCCTCACAAGATTATCCTTAACCAGTTTTATATAGTTTAAAAGTTTATATGACCAAGCCTCCTATACCATAGCATTGATTCATCAAGTGTGGCGTTTGCAACAAGACAGGTTAAGCTCTCTTTAGGAACAATATTTTTCATATCAACACTGTACATGTTGTTCTTTCTAGGAACATTAAGTAAAACCTGACTTTCATCAGGTAAATTAAAATCAGGAGACAGAACAAAACATGCAGTGTCAGTAAAAAGAACACTGTTCTTTTTGTCACACATCTGTGAGACACTAAAAAGGTTAAACTGTAACTCCTTGACAAAGTACACATCCTCAAAATCAAGCTTACCAGTTTTAAAAGTTTCTTTACCAGTACTTCTACTCTTTCCTTCGTCCCATCAAGTGTAAGAGAAGAATTTGTCAGTCTCTTTAAGATTCGAAGTTAATGTAGTCTATTTAGTCCATTTGTAACATATAGGTTTCAAGGCCATCACTTCCAATCTATAGTAGTTGTGTAGATCCAGAATGATGTATTATATTGGATGGTTTATTTTGGGATGGTTAGTAATTTTAGGGCCTTAAAATACATTGGTGAAAGTGGTGTAATTGGTTTTAGCGAAGATTAGGACTCGATAATTTTAGCTTAGTGTTAGAAAATAATGGTAAGCGATGCGGTTTACGTGTGTCTTAAGAGTCTCCATAAAACAAAAGGTTTGTTAGTGATTTGAGGCCATAAAACAAAACGAGTTTAGGTGATGTACCCGAAGAAGAACTCAACATCTAGCTTAGTGTTAGAAAATAATGTAAGCTTTGGTATAAGGTTTTCGGCCTCCGAAAGGGAGCTTGTTTGATTAGTAAATTAACTCTCAAGTTGGATACTAAAGAGTGGAGTATGGGCGAAGAGGAGCTTCGTTGACCGAACACTAATAAATCATCCAGTGTTCGGTTTGCATTTTCTTTTAACCCCTTCGCATTACATTATTTATTGTAACATTTTATCGCTTTACTTTTATACATTGTACGTCCAATGCATTGTGTGAATGGGTATGTGTATATCACTGTTAGTTTAAAGTTGTGTAGCTCATTTGTGCTAAATATTGTGAGTGTGGTTATATTGTTAGAATATGGGTTAGCTATTGTAAACCTATGATCGACACTTCTCATATTGCATCAAACTTGATTTGTGATTGATACAAAATATCTAGGCCAAAAACATCTTCTAAGGCGATCGCCATGAAATCAGCGGCCCTTAATATACTTGCGGCCCCATATATAATATAGTAAGTGGGACCGCCGTAGAAAAGTGGATTGTATTTCTTAATACTAAATTTTTAATGGAAACATATTCACCCCCCCCCCGCCCCACTAAACGGTGTCCACACTTTCACAAAAACTCACTTAACTCTTTTTTGACTATGTTCCATTGTTCACATCTGATTATCTTTCCTTTCTTATATCAACTAGATTTTCTACATCGGTTATAATAGCTCTTAAGAATGCCACTATGTTCATCCTTAGTTGCTAGAAATACAAACCCAAGTAAAATCTGCGATAATCATCTGTGACAACTAGACAATATTTCTCTTATTCATTAAGCGACTCACAAAAAGTTTGGACCAAACAAGTCCATATGCAAAAAAAAAAAAAACCAAAATTAAAAAAAAT
>BQNB010038425.1:0-25000 GCA_026074375.1 Tanacetum coccineum | reverse complement strand
AATCCAACAACACTGTTTAGCGCATTCTCACGTATCTTATAGCGGACCCCACACACTCATGATCCTTTTTCATCAGACTTCCCAGAGCTTCATCGATTATAGACATCTACAAACTTTGCAAACAACACTTATCTCTTACCATAACATAATCCCAATCTCTCTTCAACACATTTTGAACAGCACTTCAGCTTAAGACCAAATTCATAAATACTTCCATCAACATCAATCTGATCCTACAAGCGCAAGATCACATCACCATAAGACACAGAATTTGACCTACTTCAAAAGACTCACCCCGTGACTCATCAACTCTTCCCCCGCGACTTCGAGAGAGCTCACAACACCCGAATTACTCGTTATACATCACTAGTTCACTCTGTAATACACAGAGAGATAAAGCACAATCCTTTCTTTAACATTACACATCTCACTCTATCAAGATTAACTGGAAACCTACAAAGATCACTATCATGATCTTCTACACTATTCAGTCGTCTTTTCTATTTCAACATCATTCATCTCTACATACTAAGACGACCTATGAAATTCCTAGAGAATAATTCGGACAAAGATCTTCCACATAGGTCCAGTTCTTGGACTCATGATACTTTCTATGAAAGGATTACTATATGATCATTATATTATTCGATAGGGCATACTATTATTCTCTTAATCTCCACCATATCTGACACTTTCACAAACTAAAGACAAATTATAAGGACGCAACAGTGCTCTCCTTATGATTACTGAACTTAGATTTATTCTAAACTTAAATACGACGCGAGGCTTGCGTTCATCTCTTACTGTCATTCTAAGTTTCGCTCCATCTAGACATATATAAGTAACCGCACATTATACACCTCTAGGGCGGCACAACATCAAATTAAGACAATGTCCGACACCATCTCTTTATTGCGATTTATGAGATCACTTACGACTCACACACACCTCTTATAAGACTTTTAACAAATTCAGATGTCTTATTAACCTTCTAGGTTGGAGTTATATTGAGTATATTCAAGACATACTCAATTTCAAACCTTGACAGATTTTGGAGGTAAAATATTTAAGTTATCAAAATCAAATAATTTCAAAGAATTTGATTCAACACTCTAGACATACCATGAATTTGTGGTATTCTATGAGTAATTTTATTGTGAGACTTTATCACAATCTTTTAGATAACTTAATACTTTTTAGGTCACATACTTATCAATTGTGTCAAACCAAATTGAACATATAGTATTAAAAACCTATTTGCATGCAATGATGTATAGGGCTTTAACTAGTTCAAGAACTCTATCTATGTTAACGGTACATTATTTTGCCTTTGAACAATTCAATGACTTTTGTTCATGTCATAGCTAGAAGATATAACTTACTTTATGTTTTATAAAGTACTTTTCAACATTTTAAAGACTTATGTTTATTAAGTTACATTAAACTTTAAAACAATTTAACTAAAGTAATTTTTGAACGTTTACTTTATGTTATAAGTCTTTTAACATTTAACAACTTAATGTTTATTAATTTACATTAAACATAAACATATTTAACTAAAGTAATTCTGAACGCCAACTCTTGACTTCAGTAGTAATTTCAAGTTAATCAAGATTACTTCATTATTTGGGACATTCCAAGAGCACATAAACCTTTTACTTGAAGTAGTCTATAAATCAAGATTACTTCATTATTTTGGACATTCCAAAAACACATAAACATTTTACTTGAAGTAGTTTTTAATTCATATCTTGATATATTGTTTCTTACCTTACGGTCAAGAGAACATTTAATCATATTGTTTTTGTCATGTGTTGTACCTTGCACACAATAAAGATTTCTCCCACTTGTG
Source organism: Tanacetum coccineum (assembly GCA_026074375.1). Lineage (NCBI taxonomy): Eukaryota > Viridiplantae > Streptophyta > Magnoliopsida > Asterales > Asteraceae > Tanacetum > Tanacetum coccineum. The sequence goes on along the minus strand of BQNB010038425.1, from coordinate 23,148 downwards.
CATGGCACAACATCATACACATAGTAAAACCACACGACATTCATTTGTTTATACAGACAATAATATGATAGTGTCATAGATATTAGCTTTACAAGTAGATATAGAACCACTTTGTTTAACAAGAAATAACACTTGACTATCCTTAAAAACATAAGTATCTATAGTCGGAAAATTATATATTATCTCAAGATAAACAAGAAATAATCTAGGTTACTACCAAGATAAAGAACCTTGTACTCCAACTTGAATTCGAGCAGCATCACAATGAATGTCTTGTTCAGAAATAATCTGATGCTCCCAACCACCGATTTGAAAACAATGCAAGTGTTCCATAACCAGATGAAAACAAATATGATCTATTTATTTCCAACTCAATTTGAAATCTAAATCAGTAACAGTTTACTAGGATATTTCAAAGTTCTCTACTATGCAATAAGAGGGACTATCCTCAATGCTATTTGATTAACCTGAAAAATTGGGCATGCAAATTTTCCTGCCTTAATTTGATTAAGACAAACAAGCCTAGATATATTATCCTAGTTTTGCCTTTAACCATTTTTTGGCGGTAAAAATGGTATTTGTTCTAATCAAGAGCTCATAAATACATCTTACATTAAGATGTTACCATTTTGATAGCTTTAAGAACATATTCCCTCTCTAGTTAGTTTATAATCTTATATCTTTCAAAATATTTACCCTGAAATCTATATGAAATATAAGTCATTGCAATATACTTAAACTTTAAGCGTGCTATGAGTTTGGATTTCATTAGACAATTTCCTACATTCCTATTATAATCTTTCGCGGAGCAAGAAAGATAATTAGGAATGAGTCCTCCAAGTTCCTGATAAGGAAATGAGTCTCGATGGACTCTTTGATAAAGAAACAAACATTTGTTATAAACGGTTTTATCGTTGCATTAATACTATTAATAAAATCGCAAAATCAATTTTAGTATTTTTGATAATACTCTTTGAAGAAAATTAACTACCCATCTTTAGTCAAATAAACAATTAATTTTCTAAGGATAGGATCCTACTTGACATACCACCACCAACAATCAGTTTTATCTGCTTGTGATATGTGAATTCAAAAGGTAATCACGTTGATAATTCACACCTTCTTTTAACTCCTAACCATATGGGACTTACGTATTATTACAATACATCTAGTAAGTCATGTTTCATCCCATCTATCCGCGTGATAATAGGTCTAAACTCACAACAACCTAAAGTCATACCAATATCAAAAACTGTGATTATGTAACACTCACCGTCTCACGAAAAAGCGTATAATCACCTTGAGATTGCAAATCTACACACGTCTCACACATAGTAAAGAGCAATCTATAAGTGTTTTTACAAATTGGATGGCAACAACTTAGTTAAAAAAGGGTATTTTATTTGACGTGTCAAATATGTACGAAGAAGCATGCATACATCTTCGTATCAATTTTAATAAAAACTTTTACTCAATTAAGTTATTATTACGGTATCACCTATTAATCATCGTATCTTATACATAAAAAGTGAACCTTAAAATTGACAGAATTCAACATAGCTTTTTAAATATAAAGATTTGCTTTTTACCGCGAGAAAAGATTAAAGAATGATTCAAAATCATTCAAACCCTAGACCATTCGCGACTTCCTACATAGTATACTGTAAGGAAAACTACACTTAGTCATGTATTGATAGGAGAAATGGTATCTACAAGACCAAAGTCTTGATGAGTCTCCCCGTCCTTATCCATACAACTTTAATATACTTTTGCAAATTAATTCCATTGATAAAAATTAAAAACTTTAATTTAAAGAATATCATTATAAACGATAAATTGCTAGATCTAGTCATGGAAAATTTTATATGATGCAGACCGAATCTACTTTTGACCTTTTGCATTAGATAGTCCCATAATAAAATCTCTTTCGATAATCATTCAGTCATGTTTATAATTTTTTTTCCGAAAAACCCTTTTTATTTTCTCACAAGTCAAACATAAAATAAAAACAACAAAAACACCAAACTAATTCATATACACTTATTTCAAAAAGAAACACTTAAACAATTAAGTCATGCAAATATCAATTATGATCCTAATTATCTAATAATTAAAAATATGTATATACTCATATAAGGCTCATTCGTCCTAAAAACTCCAACCACATCCATCGACATAATCGATTGCGTAAGCCATATAAAAGTATATACCACATAGCATCACATAAAATTTTAAAACAACCTTTTAGGCCCCATAAAGAACATAGCTAAGGTCTTTTACCCTCAGCTTTCAACGTCGTGATCGAAACCACATAAATTTAATGTCTATGTTTTAATTCTTGATCATCATATTTGCATAAAACCCTTTTAACAATTAACAAGATTTATATCACATATCTCTCCATGATAAATTGCACGTATTATCATAGATGCCGAATTAACAATAATTTTAAACATAAAACGATCAATTAACAATTAAACTGCATCAAGTTTTTATCTAAAAATTTTCATACAACCTAAATTCGTCTAATTAATTTTTTATAATCGATAAAGATTGAATGCTTGATGCTACAAAGACGAATCATTATTATAAAATGCCCAAAGGGCTTTAAAAAATTAATCAAGAACCCTAATTTGTCAAGTTTTATTACTTTGTAACTACAAATTCTATACGATGGCTTTGATACCAAACTGTTTGGGTTTTTACATCATTTAACATTAAAATATATCACGAGTATGCAACGGAAAGATCAAAGCACGTATAGAATAAGTAATTAACAAAGGGATCAAGAACGCGTACCTTTTAGCAATTAACGAATACACCGTCTTGAATATACGCGTGTGTATAATATAATACCACAACGCGAAACCGCCTAAGTTACCAAAGTAGATAACCTCTATGGTATGCACACACTATACGTCACCGAGATACGTTAAGATGCTAGTCCTTTCCTTCAAAACGAATAAAAACAACCCAACACTAAGTTTCTTGTTATTGATTCTTAGCGCCCACGATCGAATCCATACTGGGATATATTGACCGCACATCGTCAAACTATATGAGATAACAAGTATGCATTAAGTATCTAATGTATGGCACTTCATGCATGTGGAAATCATGCATACGTTTGATCCATGCATACGTATGATTTTACATCATATGTCAAATAAGAGTTTGCATGTAAAGGGTTATTCAAGGGCATAGATGTCGACTGACTTAGGGATATATTGTCGTCGCCTACTAATGAACAAATAGGGTTCATTATATAGCCCAATGACTTGGTCTCCAAGTCCTAATACAACAGCTCCTCAGACTTCATAAATCGACACTCTCCTCCCTTGTACTCTTTTAGTTCGACCGGTCATAACCAACATCTCACGGGTTTGGTTTTTGTACTAACAAGTCCTTCACTTGTTAATAAAATAGAATTTTTATCAACTCTACACGTTAGTAATTAACGACCGGTTAATTATTTCCGGTGAAAGTGAAATATTAAATAATTAATAAAAAATATTAATTAATATTAATAAACTATCCTCTTGTGTAAACGCGTGTGCCCTCTAAAAGCTCCACATATTTTTCTTCAGGCGGTATATTTAATTTATGATAAGGACATATCACCAACAAATAAACCAAAAAGATTTCTTAAACGCACTTATCCTGCCTATTCATTTTAAATCATGTTTGGGGTACTTTTTAATTCCCCAAGTCACGAGTACCACACCGGCTCAATAGGGCGGACCCAGCCACCACTTTAAGTCATTAGGGTAACAAAATTTTTTTATGAGTAATAAAAAAAATAAAAATAAACTAAAATATACGATTTCATTAAGATTAGTAAACAAAGTAAGAAGACATGTAACTTTTTGACATATTAGTAGGCTAACTAAAAAAGACATGTATGTTGTGTGACACAAAATACCGGAACCAAGTTCATTTCGAAGAAATCGAGATTTTTAATGAAAACTTACATTAAGCAACAAACGACTGTCGGATTTTCGTGAACTTCTGAGAACCCTGTAAAGTCCGCCCCTGCCAGCTACATAGTGCTTCATGTGTAACCAAAACTCCTCCAACTATGAGGAGTCAACGGGGTTTGAATAAAATATTTAGGATGCATTTGTTATGAGGGATTCAAATTTGGGATAGAGTTTAATAGTTAACAAACAAGTTTGGTTGAAGCGAGCGGGTTTTTGCATTTGCCCGTAACTCCCATATATGTCGCTTCTTTAAAACCTCTCAAAGCATCATGGTTTACTTACTTGTTTTTATCACAGTGGCGTCTTTTCCGTCAGCCACAAATTCGTCTCTATGTGTACTATTAATGAATTTTTAGTTGGCAATTTTAATATTAAACCTTTTAAATAGAGTTTTAAGATAATCAATATTATACCTTATATATTAAATAGCAAGATCGTTACCCCGAGGCTCCTTTAATGCACCCATTTAATTTAGTGGATCACACGTGTCTTTATTTGCCCCTATCTCTCTTTTCTTTGTTTACATATGTCTCTCTTCCTCTCTTCCTGATTAAAACCATCACCGAATAAAACTAACCACTCCTAATTATCACCTTCTCACACCGGCTTCTTCGGTATCTTTCTCACTCTCGATTCTTCTTCTCTTCCTTCCATCCTATACCTTTTTTTTTCTTCGAGTGCCAGTATGTAGATAGGATTTTTTATATAAATGATTGGCTATTTTTACTTGCAATTAATTGATACTTATTTCCAATCAAGTGAATACGGCGTATTAGTCAACTGATACAATAACAGTTCGAAAATCATCATGCTTATTCTTCTATATCCTACTAACATTTTCCTCCATTTTTGAGAAAGTGGTGATTGATGGTTACGAATCAGGAAGATGACAAGCTTTGTTGACACAAAGAATAGGAATGGAGAGCATACTAACCTCACCGATGATCGCAAATTCCAAACTAAAAATCGGTGATGAATTTTTGAAAATATTGCAGAACAACGCCTTCGATGGCATGAACGGAGGGTACCTGATGCCAATAGTAGAAATCAGAGCCTTACAAACGGTTCGAACAAAAACAAAATCCATGGAATCATCGTAACCAGACCATTTATGGACCAAATTCTCAGAATTTTTAAACAAAGCAGGGGGTATGACGGGATAGTACAACACCTGTTCGAAAACCTACATATGCCTTATGGGATCCCGTTCAACCATAAGTTGTTTTATAAAAATGGGAACTAATGAACGTCTTGCAAGGACTACGGAAAAAAAAGAGTCCACTGCTCAGCCATTTTGTTTAAGTGTAATATATGGCGTATGTGTTTCTCATCAATACGGCATATCCGGAATTTCTAAAACATTTAATGGCGGTCCTTCAAACATACGCGGATTTTTAACCTCGGCGAATACAAGGCGTATCCAGACCTGCGGCTATATAAACTAGCCGAACCATGCATACTCTGCTAGGGTTTTCAAAAAATCAAGCCCAACCCAAGAAAGAACGACTTGATCTGGTTAAATCCCTTAATACAATCTTATGAGGAAGGATTGGGGTAACAAATGCAAGATCAGGGATCAAACAATTAATTGGTTTGGTTACGAAACGACCTTTGAGAAGGAATTCAAAGACTTTTTGCAAGAGCAATTCAAAAAAGTAAAGAAATGATAATACCGTGGAGGAGATTTCTTGGGCGAACTACAATCCTCCCGATGATGGGTTGCATATGAAATCCGAGGAGACCGATCCAACCAAGATTTTCCAAGAAAAAATCAAGGATCATAAATTAATCGTCACCAATGATGAACTAATGCACTATGCAGGAGATTGTATGACATGGAAGCACAAGATCAATGGAAAACCACAGAGAATGACAAAAAAGTTTGATGACAAATTCGACAAATGGGTAGAGATCAATGGTTTGGGTTGATGAAAACAAAGTTGACGAGTTGAGCAATTGAGATGAATGAATCTAAGAGAAGGACGAAAAAGGGTCGAACCATGACTCAAGCCCAACAAAACAAAAGTGCTTCCCGAGAGACAACCCAATCTTCTTAATTGTTTGTCGCATTTTAATTGTTTGTTGCACGAGTCTGTCTTCCCAGACACTCTATACGGCGTATCAAACCCCTCTGGATACGGCGTATAAACGTGTCTGGACGTTATCATTTTTTAAAATTTAATATTTAATTTTCAGTATTTAATTGTTTTTACAAGAACCATACGGCGTATCCTAGGGTTTGGGATACGACGTATTGATCCCTGTACAGCTGTGTGTTTAATTGTTTTCTTGTACCATTGTAGCGAGATAGAAATTGCACTTATCTTCTAATCTTTTATGCATGACCTTGCTGAAAATATGATATGGTATAATATGAAAAAGACATGTGTTGAACTTATCCGGGCATTCTAAAGCCCTAGTCAACACGCTTATTGCTCAAGAACTCATCTTGGAGAATCATCACAAGCAAAACATCAGGGAGTTTTCCTTTCTAATTCTATTTCCCTTATTATTTAATTGTTTTATCTATACAACAAAGACGTTGTATAATTTAAGTAGGAGGGGATGGATAATTAGAACGCACTTGTCTTCTTTTTTTACAAAATAACATGCTACGTGCTTAAAAGTGCTTAAAACGGCCAAATTTTAAAAAAAATTAGCATGACTTTTGTAAATATCACTAGTTACATTACTTAGCGCACTATAACCCTTGATACATATTTTGAGAATTAAGCCTATTCCATTTCCAATTGCTTACTAAAAATTCCACAAAATTATGAGTGTGTCGGTGATGTAGTGGACTTTAGAACTTAGACTGGTATATCACTCGAGACCGCAATGATGGGTACTATGGATTTATAGAGGAGACCTGTTACCAACCTGATAATTTCTAGGATTAAAAACCAAATATCCTAAGTCGTAAACATTAACTAACCTACACTGGTTATTAACTCTCGTGTAGCCATTTGATTACTCCACTTAGAGTAAGGATCCCTAAACGAACAAGAAATAAAAATATAGCAAAAAAAAAAACAAACTAACAAAAAAAAAAAATAAAAAAACCAAAAAACAACGTTGAGGGGGACCATCCGTTCTTTTTCTAGCGCCATATGCTATTTTCATTACACCTTTACGCCTTAGCCTACCGTGTAAATTAAGCCTATTCTTATCAAAGTTTCTAGTTGCTTTCGTGTAAAGTTTTGTATTTCCTACGTCAAAGTGAAATTTTTCTATCTCTATAATGGTCGGGAAATTGCAAAATGCAATTGGAAAAATATGTAGCTGGTGAATTTCGCTACTTTCGCGATTATGAATCATGTCCGAAGAAGAAGTGTAATAAGGAAAAATTATCCAGATGAATTATGATAGTGAAGACGGTGAAGTTATACCGAGGTTTATCATGTATTGCAAAAAAAAGAGAAGAAAGAAAAATAGTCGGTTCAAAAGAAGCTTTAGACTGAAGGAATTACTTGGAAGGATCAATTATTCGTTGATACGTTACAAAAATCAACGATGTATAGTTTGTATGAAGTGGCTGATATCACCACTTTTGTAAAAGTATGTAAAGTTCAGGGATGTAAGGGAAGTTGACCGTTACGAGAACACCAACTTAGGTTGTCTTTGTCATTTCTATGATCGATGCATTTGTCTATATGTTCGAGTCTTTATCATGGAATGGTCGGGGGAAAGTTACTAGCAACCGCATCTTATTTGTTGGCTTAACCTATTTGTTTTGTGAATTTTTATTTAATACCCATTTACTTCCCTTTCATAGCAACTAACCTTAAGATCTACTCGAACGAGAATATAGAACGCGCCTGCATGTCTATTTCGCGTCACGGCCCATGTATGCAGTCCAGCTGCCGTTGTGGATGACCGACTTTCAGTGAAAGTTAAAAGCTCCATACCCCTACAATATCATCTTCATCCAAACCGCTGGTAAACCAACGAACGAGGATGTGATCGGATTGTATGTGTCTATTCTATCGTTACGGCCATGTATGTACGATTCAGCTACCTCGTTGGTGTGGTACTTATGGTGAAAGACTGTTTAATGATCAACCTTAAGCCTTTCTAACCCAATTTAGCTTTTGACTTGTTCATTCTCAGCTCTAGCGGTGGAGATGTGTATCCTTGCCAAGCCTATGATACGAAACTAATCACGACCGAGCAATGAGTGTACCAATTAAATGTTGCACCCTAGATTAGTTGAGTGATCTGAGTGTTTTTATTTCCATATTTCGTGAGGAGCTTGGTTATGTACAGGTGATTAAAACAAAACGATGCTTAAACGGAAAAAAAGAAGTCCTAACTTTCGGCTCGGGACAACATTTTTCATAAACTTTTTCTAAAGTCTACTTGAGGACAAGTAGGATTCAAGTAGGGGATATTTGATGACATCAAATAACATCACTTTATTATATCATTTATCCCATCTGTTTTGCCCACTTTTATATAATTATTGCATGATTTGGTACTTAATTGCTTTAAAGTTGAAAAACTGCAGTATGCAGGAGTGTTTATGAAGAAAAGCTAAAAGCGCAAAATTGCCCCCTTTTCCTGTTAGAATTAGGATTAGGACTGACATAGGTTTAGAATATGATAGAATTAACATAGATTAGATAACCAAGATATTAATTAAATTGATATATTTAACCTCGCTTTAAGTGTTCGACACCCTACTTACCACGAAACTACTACCGATCGGGTACACTGCCCGTTAAAGTGTTGTTTTTGGTTTAGTCGGCAAAATATAAATTTAAAACTTGAATCATAAAAATATACACCACACAACGACACATCAGTTATCAACATCACCACCCGTGCTAACTATGACACCCGACACCCACCATCCTATACCTCGATCCAAAATCCCATTTTCCGTTTGGTGCATCGTTTGCTCACATTGTCTGTCGTAGTTAGGCACAGTGGGAAAGAGAAGGTCACTCTAGATGACTTATTTTTGTTACATAGCATGGATGGAGGAGTCAGTGTCGATGTCCCTTGGCATGTGGCCAAGTTTTTGAGTGATAAGGCAAAAGGGTCTAAGAGGAAGAGCCCAATTGTGAGGGCACATTTCATTGGGAAGATTGCTAGTTATTATGGGTTGATGTCATTGGGAGCTTTGATGAATGTTACATTAGGACCTGAGACATCCTATATGAGTGTAGCCAAGTTGGTCGATCTAGGCATATTCGGGTACAATGGTCTAGGTATTGGTGAAATGGTTGCTGAGATCCCTGAGGTTGCTAGGGACGATGATGTTAGAGCTGGACAGGCTAAGATTGGGGGAGTAGGATGCCACCCTAACATGTCCAATGCCAACAGGCTCAGAGCTATGGATGAAAGGCTAGGTGAAATAGTGAACGACATCGATAAGCTCACTTATGTTGTATCGGGGATGTCTGAGCAGTATGACCACTTCTACAGAGAGTTTGGACAGTGTAGAACTAAGCAGGAGAGGTTTATTTCATGGAACACCGATCACCTTTCGCAGCTTCTAGCTCATCACCACATCGATCACACCCGTTTTGATGGATCCTATTATTCCTATGTCCCGCCCATTCTTGATCTTGGGGTTCCGCAGGGTGTGAACTTCATGTCTGGTACTCTTGCTTATTCTACTGCCCCTTCCCCTTCTGCTAGCCAGTTTGGTATGTTTGGTGATAATCATCCTTCCACTTCTCGCAATCAGTATGACATGAACGAAGACTAATTCTTCGTTTTTATTTGAACCAAGAACAATTTGATACTATTTACATTTATATCTGTAATAATTTGAATTCTTAGGATTTTATCACTTTTATCTATTATTGTTGCTGCTAACAGTTTGTGTTTGGAGGAATCAGCCATATGTTACGGTGTAAGCACATTTAGTGTTGCGCCGTAACCACATGTACGGAGAAAAATGGGTTTACCCATTTACATTACTAGGCTTTCTTTGATTGGACCAATCCAATCATCTCCCTCAGTTCTTTCATTTGATGAACATCTCGTTCACACATTACTACGAGGGAAGTTTTTCTTATATCTTTTAAAATACAAAAGGGACTTTGTATTATTCTAGTTGGGGGGAGGAAAAGAAATAAGAAACACATTAATTAAACACTTGATCTTGCCTTCAAATTTTCTAGTTTTTTTTAAATTATGCCAAAAATTTTAAAACACTAGAATTTATCTGTGCCGAATGCACATTACCCTTTATTATTACTTGGTGAGATTTAAGCCTAATATTTCGTTTCCATCATATTATTTAAAAATCCACCAAAATATTGAGTGTGCCGGTAGTATTGTAGACTTTAGAACTTGGCATGTACATCATTTCGAGACCTAATTGATTAGCAGGAATGGATAGTTCAAGAAGGAGACACTTAGGAAATCACCCAAATAGCCTATATGTGTGTGTTTATCGACTTGTTACACTGACTTGTCGACCACCCGTGATAAACCCTTTTGTTGCACTCATTATTAGTGCAAGATACCCCTAGATTACCCTCGTTAAACCAATCTATATTTTCACCCAATTTCATATGTATCGTTACACCATTTCGCCTTAACCTACCCTGTAGTCTATACTTATCTTTGTGTTGAAATTTCTGGCTACTTAAGTTTATGGTTCGGGGGAATGGGAATGAAAATTTTATGCATTCGTGGAAGGCCAAATCAGTTATGATCTACAAAGACCCCCTATATCATCACTTTTGACATTGTTCATCTCAAGTGGGGGGATGTACGTAAAATATCAAATGCTGCAGGGGCAATAATTAAAAGATATAAACTCCTGTAACATTTGCATGTTTTAAAAGAAAGAAGAAAAGAGGGTGCAACTAAAAACCACCCATGTGCTAAAAAATATATAAAGATGGTGCAAATTAAGTAATTATGAAGAATGGAGCTAGTAGCCTATTATTGCACCACGACATCTCAATTATTATGAAGAATGGAGCTAGTAGCCCATTATTACACCAAGTCATCCCAATACTTATGAAGAATGGAGCTAGTAGCCCATTATTGAAGATCAAATTTTTGAACTTAGACTCTTAGACCCATAGATGGACAGTGGCTAGTTATGACAACCTTAGATTACTTTAGACTTTTTGTTTTGTGTTTTTATATTAACAACCATTAAATGTGTATCCCATGTCTATCCTAACCCCTTTATCACCCTTTAAAACCATATTACCCTTGTTGCCTTTGAGAATTATTTAGACCCTAATTCTAACTGGTGCAGATTTGTGTACTTTCCAAGCTTATGATAAATACATGCTTTAACTGTGCAATTGAGCGATCACCCCCGAAAATAAAACACTTATACTAGTGGAGAGTTAAGTGACTTTTATCCCCTTTTCGTAAGGTGCTCGGCTTTGATGTTTTCTAGTATAAGAGTTTTATAGATTCATTTCTTGTAATTACTCTCGAGAAATCTTTTTATGAAATATTCTAACAGGTTCTACTTGAGGACAAGCAGAAGTCAAGTGGGGGGATATTTGATAACATCAAATATTTAATACTTTTAAGTGTCATTTTATCCCCTAAATTACCTGCATTTGTATCACTAACACTTGGAAACAAGATATTTTTTGTTATTTTGTGATCTTCAGGTAAAATGCAGGAAATTATCATTTATCAAAGGAAAATGATGTAAAATGTAAATATTTACAAGATATTACGGCGTAAACCTTTTTAAGGTTACGCCGTAACACATCTCATGCAAATTACGTCACTCAAGCAACGATTACGGCGTAATCAATTACTGGTTATGCCGTAACCATTACTATGGAAAGAAGATCATGACTAAAATAGCATTACGGCATAACCACCTAACTAGTTACGACGTAACTATATTCAAGGAAAGAAATCATGATCGTATCTACCTCAATCTCTGGATTTTTGGAAAGTGAATCAGCAATTACGGTGTAACAAGCTAAAAGGTTACACCGCAACACATGGAAATTTATGGAAAGACGTGTTACCATGGTTACGGCGTAACTGGTTTGTGGTTGTACTGTAACACATTCGAAGCCTATAAATTGAAGACGTTTATGCACAATTCAGTATCCAACTTCCCTTAACCCATTCTTAGGTTTGGTAACAAGGTCTACAGCAGCACTATTGATAGAAGGAAGGTTGAAGAAACCATGTATCGTGTGACATATTTAGTTTTAGGAGTTTGTAGCATTTCGTAACGTTTCCTACATTTTTCCTAAACCTAAGCATGAGTGTAATTCACCTTAATATCATTATTATTTTGTTTCATTTAAATTTCTTTACTTCTTTTGTTATTATTATCATATTCTGTATTAAGCTTTGTGTTGCATAATCTTGATGTTAGTCTTAGATCTAGATTGCGAGAACGCTAAGTGCAAAGTTACCCATTTCACTTGGATGTTCTCAATTCTCCAGTCGTAGTATCCATATACATTGGAGGTTCGATGTATACCTATGACATCGGTCTCTTGATCTTGGAACTAAAATTAAGTATTTTGCAGCTTTAGCACTGGTTTAATTATAATTCAGCTTCGGCCCTTACTCTCGTAAAGAAGTAAGCTTTTACCTTTGTTCAATCACTCTGGTATTAGGCGCGACCAGCATTTGATTCGCGGTTGGGTTAGCAATTTACCACGAGAGGAATTCATCACTGTGAACTAGGAATAGGTCAATTCCCCTTGGGGTTCATTCCACCTAGAAATCATTGGCTGAACAAGGATGCCCGTCTAAGTTTAGTGTCACCTCGGATTATGGTAATAGTAAATTGCACCAATAAAGGAGTACATAATCAACTTGATTAATTTGGTAATGGTATACCTTCTATCCTAGTTTTATTTTCTTCATGTTACAAATTATTATCTTATATTTTTTCTCTTTAAGTCTTATTTCATTAATAAACTACTCTTGGGACGACCTCGGATTTACTGACTCTACACTATTCATAACCGGGTTCTCTGCCCGTTAGTGCGTTCGTAAAGGTAAAACGAGTTTTATAAATGTAAAACTTGGTTAATAAATATTTCAAAAGAAAATACGCATCAATTTTTTAAACTGGTAAATTTCTAGGATTACACCAAAAAGCCTATACATATTGTGATATTAACTAACTACATTGGTTAGTTAACCCTTGTATAAACCCTTTTGTTTACTCTTATTTTTAGAGTACGATACCCCTAGAAAAACATGTTGAGCCATTCCATTCTTTTCTTACACCACATCTTGTTTCGTTACGCCTTTACACCTTAGCCTATCCTATTAGATTAAGTCCTTAATCGGTTGCTAGTTGCTTTTTTGTAAAGTATTATATTTCTTATCTCAATGCAAAATTTTCTATCTGCGGTTAGATCAGGAAAATTGCACAATGCAATTAGGTACGTGTGTGAAATTTCTATCTATGGTTAGGTCGGGAAAATTGCACAATGCAATGGGAATGTGAAAGTAATATTTTTAGTCTCAATTTTTCGTGTGTGTTACTACTTTCACAATTATTTTTTACATCCGAAGTATAGAGGATAATGGATAAATTATCCGGATTCATTATAATCGTAGAGATGGTTTATATGTTTGTTAAAAAAATCAAAAAAACTGAAAAATACAAAAAAAGTAATTCTGTAGAGTATTATTGTATGTTGGTTGAAATAAACCAACCATGTATTTCTTGTATAAAGTGGTCGATATCACCACTATTGTTGTAAAGTATGTATACTATGGACGATTGGGAGTTGACCGTTACGGGAACACCAACTAAGGTTGTTTTTGTTGATCTATGATCAAGATATTTATGTCTATGATTCTGTGTCTTTTTCATGGGTACGGTCGGGAAAGTTACTAGCAACTATGTCCCTTATTTGTTCGGACTTAATCTATTTGTTTTGTTCTTTTTATTTAACAACAATTATTTTCCCTTTCCTAATCCCTAACCTTGGGTCTTACTCGAATAAGGATGCGAGCAATTGCATGTATCTATTCCATCGTTATGGATGTGTATGTATGATTTTGTCCACCTTGTTGGTGTATTACTTTTGGTGAAAGGATTAGAAGATTCCATAACCCTTTATTATTCTTCATCCTAACCTTTGGTTTTACTCGAATGAGGGAGTGAGCAATCATGTGTGTCTATTCCATCATTATGGATATGCATATATGATTTCGTCGCCCTTGTTGGTTTATGACTATTGGTGAAGATTACTAATCCTATTCTTTAGCTTATTCGAGTTAAGGATAGAGTAATCACATATGTCTATTCTATCGTTATGGATGTGTATATGTGATTTTGTCACCTTTTTTGAATATTGTTTACGATAGAGACTAGAAAGAATGATCAACCCTTTAAACCTTTACCCAGTTTACCTTTGTAGACTTGTCACTCCTTAGCTTTAGTGGTGGAGATGTATATCCTTGCCAAGCTTATGATAGAATACTCGTCATGATCGAGCAATTGAGCGAATTACTTAAATGTTACCACATAGATTAGTTGAGTGATTTGAGTGTTTTCATTTTCCTATTTCTTGAGGTGTTTGGTTGTGTAATAGCAATTGAACAAATAATTACTTAAAGGAAAACTCTTCACTATGGTTAGGATACATTTTCATAAGTTTTCTAAAGTCTACTTGAGGACAAGTAGGATTCAAGTGGGGGGATATTTGATGACATCAAATAACGTCACTTTTATAACATCATTTATCTCATGTTTTTACCCATTTTGTATAATTCTTGCACGAATTGGTACTTAATTGCTTAAAGTTGTTATTTGCAGTAATTACAGAGTAATTGGTGAAGTTATGCTAAAAGGCACACATTTTAGAACTTAAACGAAGAAATATAAAGAATACTGTTCTGACAACCTATACGCCATATCCATCAAGGAAGATATGACGTATATGTGCCTGCACTTCACTAGAAACCACAAAGAATTAAAGAGCAATACACCGTATCCAGAAGTCTCTATACGCCATATCCAAGATCGAGTATTGAAATATTCTGGAAGATATTGAACGTGGTGCATACTCTAAGAAACCCCCAATACGTCGTATTGACCACAAGCAAAATGGCGTATCAACGAATTTCCAGACACTATAAATACAAGACCCTAAATACGATTTTAGGGTGTGCTTAAATATACTTTTGAAACCCTAACCACAAAAGTCGGTTTTCAGAAAGCAAGAAGAGCAAAGAAGGTCTTGCAACGTGCTTAAATTCCATAGAAACCATCTTGTAATTCTCATTCTTTTAATAGTCGTTCAATTTTTTGTATCATTCGTTTAACTCGGTTAGGTTAGTTGGTTGATTTGTTTATTATTTGTATTCAATATAATGGTTATTAGCTAATACCTTTAGATATTATCCATTTTAAGAAGATTTAATGTTTGGTTTGTTTATCTCGATTGCTTAATCTATCGCTGTTTGTTGATTATGTTTATCAATTTATACTCGTTTATGTGCTTATGTGTGTGACCTATCAATCGAATAGATCTAGTTGTGTCGACCAAGTAGATTAGATTAACTGGGATAGCTCTTTATATAGCGATTTATATATCTAGAATCATAGGATCACAAATAATGACCTATCCTTAGCATTTGTTTAGTGAACAAGTTGGGCTAGCAGGTGACCTGGGATTAACAAATGATGTTCTGATTCCCTTGGTAAGGACCCGGACATTGGGCTACTATTATATAAGGAGCCGTTAAGCAGTTAGTTAGTAAAGTCTCGTTGAGCTAGGGTTTAATAAGATCACCACTATTAATCTCCTAAGATAGATTATAATCAACATAGATTGCTTTATGCGAATGCGTTTAATTGTGACAGAATTGGCGTGTTTAGGTTTTAGGAAGAAGTATCGTTTAAATATAAGAATGATATATCCCTTCGAGATAAGACAATCATTGCACCAATAAGCAAACCTGTGTTATATTTGATTAATCATGGTTAATACAGTTTCCTTATAATAGGCTTGACCACTCTTCTATGTTTTGATTTTCAGCTTGCGTGTGTTATTGTGACTAAAGTAGATTTAAGTCACCACCAAACTCGTGCCAGTCTCTTAGATTGAAACCCCCCTTAAACCTTAGAATTAGGATTAACTCAGATTAGAACTAACATAGATAACTAAAATACTGATAGACTTAGGAATTAAGGATCTCGCTTTTAGTGATCGACACCCTACTTACCAACGAAGCTACAACTAATCGGGTCCACTGCCCGTTAGTGTTGTTTTTAGGTAAATTTGGCAAAATATAAATGTAAAACTTGATAATAGATATTACCTACGCACAAGGACACATCAATACTTCACAAACGTTTGTATCAAATGGCTATTTGAGTTGGCTGACCTTGAGTATATGAATTATTGAAAGGTCATAGCATAAAGTACAATTGAGGGTTTAACAAGAGCGGGTAATTAAAAAACCAAAAACCCCAAAAATAGGTTCAGGTCCCTGGCGCACTGGTCACGCGCTGACACATGGCCAGCGTACCATACAAGAATTACATATATCCCACTTTGGGTTTTTAGCCTATAAATACCCCCTTTTAGCCTTTGTATTCCTCACCTCTTGCAAACATTCTTTCCTCTCTTTTCCCTCCTTTAATCCTCTAAGTCTAACACCTCTTGTGTTCTTAATCTTCTTTTCTATCATCTATTGAAGAGCACACATCTCCGCAAGGGAGCCACATAAGTACCTAATCCATACTTATGTGTTTTGTCGAGGGTCTTCTTTCTCATACCCTTTCTTTAGAATCGAGTCTCTAGGTTAGGTTAGGACTTGGTTCAACTATATTTTATTCAATCAATCGAGTTGTAAGGGAAGTCTTGTATCCGTGGGATCAAGCCTAGATCATTAGGGATCTAGTTGGTGTTTTGGAAAGCTTCCAAATGGAAGGTTTTTAAAGTTTATAGGATAAGTCGAATAACAGGTTCTTAGGGGTGGATTCTGAGGGCGGAATACCGTAGGTAGTAACTCTTCTTTGTGAGCGTCGGGCTTTATTGAAAGTCAGTGGAGTTAAATTGTAATAAGGTTTGTAGTCCACCATAAGGATTATACTAGTGTAGTATCGGAGTCGTAGATTCGAAACTGGACGTACGGAAGGACTAAACCCCCTTCCTGAACCAGTATATATCGTGGTATCTCTCTCTCTCTGTTTATCTTTATCTACTTATTGTTTCGTTGTTAAGTAGACCATCATACCACTCGGCTCTTTTGAGACTTGAAGTTTTATAAACTTTAAAAAAGTCAAGAAAACCGTATTCACCCTCCCCCTATATGGTTCTACACACTTTATTTCTGAGGTCATTATACTATACGAGCCTAACAATTTAGATGAGTTCATAGACAATGATGTTGATGAGGACTAGATGATGTAAGTGAGGTTGAGTGGTTGCAGGAATCATTAAGAAAGCTCTCTAGATTCAGTCAAAGTGGTGGTCAGTCTAGTAATAATTTAGACAATGTAGGTCAGTCTAGTGAGAATGTGGACAGTGTAGTTCAGGCTAGAAGGAATAGGAATGTGCATAGTCTTGTAATCACTGAACATGTTACTAATTAAGGAAATGCAGTTAGTGAGCATGAGTCTAAGAGTGAATATGGATCAAATACTGATGATAGTGACTTCATAGTTGATGAAGAGAATTTGATACATGATGTAGCTATAGATATGCAAGATTTTAACAACACATATGTTAATGTAGAATGGACGGGTTGTAAAGAGTCTGTTCAAGAGGTAAATGAGGTGTTTCATGCCGAAGAAGATATTGAATTTTGAGGATTTTGATAGTGGAACTGACTCAGACAATGAAGGTGTTAGAAAGAAGGCTATAAGGCAATTGGGCAAAATGAATAAAGCTATAGTTGGTAGGATTTGGAAAGACAATTTCTATGTAGGACAAGAATTTGTCAATAGTTAGCTTATTAAGGACATGGCAACTAGAGTGTCTGTTGAGCAAAGAAGGGAACTACATTTGTAGAAAAATGACAAGTTGAGGGTTAGATTAATTTGTAGGGGAAAGTTATCAGTATTTACAATTGATGGGCCAAGTGTAGATGATGGGCGAAGTAATACTAATTGGCCAAGTGAAGCTAGTGGGTCTGCTAAGTCTAAGAAAGGGACAAAAGATAGTGGCAACTTAAAGTCTAAGAAGGGGTTAAAAGATTCTAATGGATGCCATTGGGTTCTGCAATGTTCCAAATTAGAGAATGAGGAGACATGGAAAGGAAAGACATTTGATGATATCCACAAATGTCTATGGTTAAGAGCTGTCAAAAAATGCATAGCTTTTTTTTTGTCAAAAAAAGTAGAGGAAACCATTAAACCTAACCCTAAAATTCCACTATCCGCCCTTAAAGATCTGTTACAAATTTTTTTAAGATAGGAGTTTCAAAGATAAAGGTTTTTAGAGCCAAGCAGAAAGCTAATGAAAAAGTCTATAGGGATTATAAAAAGCAATTCTCACAGTTGATGGATTACTGCTTGGAGTTAAAAGGAAAAAAATCCAAACACAACTATAAAGATTGATGTAGACATAAGTGGTGATACATCTTTGGAAATACAGTTTAAGAGGATTTACATTTGTTTGGGTGCTCTAAAAGATGGATTTAGAACATGACAGATAAATTCTTGAGACTCGGTGGCTGTTTTTTGTCTGGTCTATTCCCAGGACAGATTCTTACAGCAGTTGGTATAGATCCAAATAATGAAATATACCCACTTGCTTATGCATTAGAGGAGGGTGAAACCAAAGAATCTTGGAAATGGTTCTAGACTGTCTTAGTGATGATCTAGAATTATTCTGAAATTATAATTTTACCTTCATAACTGATAGGAAAAAGGTATGTACTTTACTAGTTTTTAAATTAGGGTGAAGGCTGAATTTAGGTAACATACTTTTTCAAATTAATCGATGTACGCAACCTACTTTTTTTATTCTGGATATACGCAACATACTTTCAAATACCTACCAACGTACGTAATATTGACCAAAATATGAGTTGTTTGTCCGGTTACCACTTAGAAAATTTACAGTTGGGTTCATGTCCGCTGCGTGGACTTTCACCGTTAGTCCCTTAACATGTTTTAATTAAAAAAAGTTACAGAATTGATACCTTGACTTTTGCATTGACTTCCACCGTTACTCCCTTTACTTTTTTTCGAATTTTTTAAAAAAATTTAATTTTTTTAAACGGTTTTATACCTTTTTACGTTTTCTTACGAAAAAAATTATTTTTTTCTCAAAAGTAAAAAAAGAAAATTTTAAAAATATTTAAAAAAGTAAAAGGTACGATTAATAATTTTTTTACGAAAAATAACGTAAAAAATAATTCTTTAAATTTAAAAAGTGCGATTTTTTTTTAATTTTTTACGAATAATAATGTAAAAAATGTGTGTATAAAAAACGTATGTATAAAAATATGTGTATAAAAAACGTGCGTTTACAAACGTGTATAAAAATATGTGTATAAAAACGTGGAAAAGTCAAGGTAGTAACGGTGAAAGTCAATGCAAAAGTCAAGGTATCAATTCTGTAACTTTTTTTAGTTAAAAAATGTTAAGGGGCTAACGGTGAAAGTCTACACAGCCGACAAGGACCAAACTGTAATATTTCTAAGTGGTAACCGGTCAAACAAGTCATATTTTTGGTCAATGTTACGTACATTGGTAGGTATTTGAAAATATGTTGCGTATATCCGGAATAAAAAAAGTAGGTTACGTACATCGGTTAATTTGAAAAAGTATGTTACCTAAATTCAGCCTTCACCCTTTAAATTACTTATTTTGTTAATTGGTTTACTTGTTAATTACTTTACTTGTTCATTGTAGGGAGTGATACCAGCACTTGCAGAAATGTATCTATATGTTGAGCATAGATACTGCCTCAAACACATTTATGATAACATGAAGCTTACTTGGAGAGGTAAAATGTATAAAAAATTATTCTGGTAATGTGCCATTGCTACCACAATCTAGCATTTTGATAAGCATATGGAAACTCTTAAAGAATACAGCAAAGAAGCTTATGACTGGTGAAGACTGATTCCACCACAACACTGGGCTAGGTCTCACTTTTTAGCTAACTCAACTAAGTTTAATCATCAATATTGTACTTAAAATATGTGACTAAACTATTCTAATGATGGGTTGCAGGAAGGGATCACACTGATATCTTATTGAACAACATGTGTGAGGTCTCAAATAGACAACGTATGGATGGAAGGGACAAGCCAATCATAACTTGCTTGGAATTCATAAGGGAATACCTAATGAAGAGAATTGTAAATGTTCAACTTGTTATTAGAAAGTGCAATGGACCACTCACCCTTAATGCTGAAAGGTTGTTTAAGGTAATTCTCAAGGATGCTGCACAAATTAAGGTATGAAATCTTTCATTTACTTAAAAAAAATTATTACAGTATTTTGTTATATAGTATTCTAATAATACATTAAATTGGTAGGTTGATTGGAATGGGGGTGACTTGTATCAAGCTAATAATCCATAGGGAGAGCAGTGAGTAGTTAATATGAGGGAGAGAGTATGCATGTGTAGGAAGTAGGGTCTTAAACAGAAAACTTATGAATGGAAGGGACAAGCCAATCATAACTTGCTTGGAATTCATAAGGGAAAACCTAATGAAGAGAATTGTAAATGTTGAGCTTGTTATTAGAAAGTGCAATGGACCACTCACAATTAATGTTGAAAGGTTGTTTAAGGTAATTCTCAAGGATGCTTCACAAATCAAGGCATGAAATCTTTCATTTACTTAAACAACAATTTATTATAGTATTTTGTTAAATAGTATTCTAATAATAGATTAAATTGGTAGGTTGATTGGAATGGGGGTGACTTGTATCAAGCTACTAATCCATGAGGAGAGCAATAAGTAGTTAATATGAGGGAGAGAAGATGCACATGTAGGAAGTAGGAGTTAACAAGAATACCCAGCAAGCATGCAGTGGCAGCCATATGGAACATGGCAAGTAATGGAGAACAAACATGAGTGCTAGAGTCTTATGTTCATCAGAGATATTGGCTTACCACATGGCAAGATATGTATAGGTTCAAAGTCAATCCATGTGATGGACCAGATTTGTGGCCTAAGTCAAATCTCCCAGGTATACTTACCCCACCCAACTATACCCCACAACTAGGTAGGCCAAAGAAGAAAATAAGGAAGAGTGCATCTGAGCTTGATGATTCAATGGCAAAGGGAGGAAAATTGACCAGGGAAGGTAAAAGTGTCACTTGCACAAAGTGTGGTCAAGTTGGGCATAACCAAAGAAGTTGTAAAGGTTACAAAAGTACAAATGTTGGATCTCAGCATACTTCTCAGACTGCAAAGAAGCTTGCAAGTGGTTCTGATACTCCAACTGGTTCTCAGGCTGTAAGTGGTTCTCAGCTTGCAAAGAAGCCTATAAGAGGTTTTCAGCCTGCAAGTTCTTCTCAGCCTGCATAAACTATAGTTTTTGGTTCTCAAGGAGCAACTAGTATGGGTTGACCAAATAGGATGACTAAAGCAAGTGCAAATAGACTTACACCAACAAAACCAACTTAATCTGCTTATTTTATTTGTCTAATTTGTCAAACTTATGTTATTTTGAGTTTTGGTACTTACTTAAATTTCTGTAATGTTTAAGACAATATGTATGGGCTCACCAAACAATGGCAGAAGTACTTTACTTCTTTGCTGACAGTCTAATGCATTTTTCATTTGGTTAATGCATTTGGTGTTAGTTGGTTTTGTTAATACAAATATTCGCGTAAAAACGATATTTATATTTAATGATCTTCAAGTTTTGATAATAACAAATATAATGTCATACTACGTAAAAATTTACATAAACAAGTTTTCAGTAGTAAGTTTACTTGCCGACGCCAAATCACTTGAGGTATGAATATAGCATTATAAAGCGTAGTTAATGATAAAAAAAATATTTTGTCTTGCATACAAATTTAATCATTTACATAAACTACTACTAATTAAATGATTTCAAGTAAACACATGATTAATTATAAACTAGTTATATTAATCAGTAAGACAAAATAAGATTAACCATAAATGAAAATAATCTTTCCAAATCTTTTCAAATGTAGAAAATCTTTCTATTTTCATGTTAAGAAATATATTCTTCTATAAGAATCTATTAACTCTGATTATTAAGTACAATTAGAATATTTTGTAAAGATTTATGGTTAACCACTAAAAACAAAACAGCTAGCTCCTACCCACGGATCCACCAAAATCAAAGACGGATCCAGGCTACGGTGGATCCGTACAGCTAGCATTGAATTTCAAACATGCCTATAAATAGGAACCAAATGTTTTCATTTACTTCACCATTTTCCAACTTTTCTCTTGCATATTTATTTTCTCTCATACATTCTTTGATCATTATACTTGTTATATAATTCATTATAAGTGATCCAATCATTCCACTCTTTAGTAAAAAACAAAAAAAGATATCAAGCTTCAAGTGCTATTTGTTTAGTAGAGTCATCACACTTGTGACATTTATCCACCTTCATCTATTTGTCTTGCGTAATCGTAAGTGTATGATTGGTTAGTATTTTAGGCTTTAAAATACGTAGTGTGTTAGATTGGTTCTATCTCGAAGTAGAACTCGGTATTTAGCTTAGTACCGGTGATGAGTGTCATTGTGTAAAGGTAATTTATATTATCAACTTTTACTATTTATATTCTTCTGACTTTACCTAAAACAAAACTAACGGGCAGTGTACCCGATCAGTTGTAGCTTCGTTGTAAGTAGGGTGTCGATCACTAAGAGCGAGAACGTTAATTCTTATGTGTAACAACCGGCAAATTTTTGAAACTTTAAATGACTATTTTACCCTTTGACTTTTTCGGTCTTACTTGACTTCTGACTTTTGACATTTTATTGTCACATAAAAGCGATTACTGCGTAACCGGTAAATTGTCGGAACATATTTAAATAATAAATCATATTTATTATTACATAATTGTCGTTTATAAATTGATTTTCATTCTCATTTGGCTTGAAAACGAGAATATCGTAAATTTTGAAAACCCGAACCAATATTTTACAAAAATTACACTTTAAGTCCCTGAGGGAATATTTACAACTTTCACCCTAAACTATGTTACACTTGTCTCTTTTTTTAAAAAAGTTTCCAATATATATATGCAAACATTAGGGTTACCATTCATTATTAAC
>BQNB010038424.1:31993-48765 GCA_026074375.1 Tanacetum coccineum | reverse complement strand
ATATGAACAATCATCATTGTGATTTTGATAGATTATGTATTGACCCGGTTTCTGTCTAAGTTGTGTGGAGGGCTGCTTTATTTTCACCCTTTATCCATACATTTCTTTTTCATTCTTCAACCCCTTCAATGCTTACCAAGATGTCATTACTAACACCTTGTTGTGATTGTTCCAGTGTTAGCTCAATCTTAGTCGGCATTATTCCCTTATACTCATTCATCTCCAATCATACCTAAGGACTGTTATTTCTAACTATGGAGTGTCCTTGGGTAGATCCCTCCGGTTCTGGTTGGATCATAAGACTAATTCCTCACCTAACCACCTTATAACTTCAGAATCGTCGTGAAATTAAGATGTTATTGGGTATAAGATCGTAACCATAAAACCTTTTTCAAAAAGTATAAACAACACTTTGAGTCGATTAGATCACTTATTATTTTCAAGATCACATTTTAATTACATTTCTCCCCTTATTTTAAATACTAATTCACTTAGTTTTTGAAATACAGTGTGATTAAAATTTGTCATGAAAATACTGTGGGAAAAATATTATTATTCTGAGCATGAATTATATGGAACGTTAACTTGCTCCCCCTCAATTTTACATATGTTTGACACCAAAAAATAATACCAAGTTGTAAAATAAATATAAAATTGAGGGTTAGCATTGTTGAGCACACAATTTTGAAAGATTATGAATTGTCATTGAAGAATTCTTGAAAAATTATGCTCAACCACTTAATCATCTTATAACATATAATCTATTGAGTAGTCATCATTATTACAGATTTGTTATTAAGAGATTTTTGATAATGTTTTGAATACATAAGAATTGTCTTGAAAAACTTTATGAGGGAAGGAGTGTTGAACACACAATTTTGAAAGATTATGAATTGTCATTGAGAAATTCTTGAAAAATTGTGTACAACTTTTTGAAAAACCAAATGTTAGAAGACTTCTCTTCTAACTCTAAGGATAAGTGCACTGAAACGTATACTCTCCTTTGTCGTTCGGGTCTGAGTTGCAATCTGAGAGTGATTACAAGTCATAAAGAAATATAGAAATGACATGTTTTGAAAGCATCTGAAACTCCTGTTCGAACTTCATTTACACGTCCGTGTCGATGTTAATCAACATTTCTAGGTACGTAAATGTTATCGATTCCGAAATGACATGTTTTGAAAGCATTTAAAACTCTTGCTCGAACTTCATTTACACACCCGTGTCAATATTAATCGATATTTCTAGGTACGTAAATGTTATCGATTCCAAGAGACATGTCGAGAAGATTCTTTTGAAAATTTTTTTTTGATTTTTGATTTTGTATTTTCTTTTTATGAAATTTATATTTTGGTATTTTGGTTTTATAGGTTTTAGATATTTGTATTTTTCTTTTCTCAAAAATATTTACATGTCGATGTTTGAAGAATATATCAAGCAGATTCATTTGCCAGAACCTCTAGTTCTGCTGGAGTGAAACATCTCATACCAATTCGTCTGACAAGATACTAAAACCTATCTTAGGGTAAGGCTTTAGTAAACATATCAGCTAATTGGTATACAGTTCTGACAAAGTAAACAATTTAATTATAATCCTTTTCAACCTGTTCCTTGATAAAATGATATCAAGTATGAGGTTGTGCTATGGTACGGAGTGTTGTCACGGGTTGCAATGAAATTACTATGGCTGACAGAGAGTCGCAATACAATGTATTCTTGTTTTGTAGTTGAAGCCATAATCCTTAAGCTGTGTCCTCATCCACATTATTTGAGCATAATTTGCATATAAAGCCACGTACTCAGCTTCTGCTGATAACATTGCAGTGCAGTCTTACTTCTTTGACATTCAGCTGACTAACTTATCACCTAGGAATTGTATTCCTTCATAAGTGCTTTTGCGAGTATCAAGACATCCGGCATGGTCGTTCATCTAAAAAAGCTGCTAGTTTCAAATCCCAAAATCCTTCGAATACTAAGTCCCAGTTAAGGTTCCCTTTAAGTATGCGAAAGATCCTTTTAAACCTCTTTGAGTGTTTTTTATCTGTCTTGCTTGATAACGTGCACAATAACATACTGCTTGCACTATGTTCATAGTCACTAGATGTTAGAAACATGAGTGACCTGAATTTTACTATGATAGTCAGTTAGGTCTAACGAGTTTTCCACTCAAGTCCTGCATCCGTTTAGGTTTTAGTAGCCATTGGTGTACCCAAACGAAAACCACATATATCCATAACATGTTTTTAAAAAGGGTTCTAAAGCGTACTTGGCCTGGTTATAAAGATACCTCATGGGGATTGGTGGATCTGAAGTCCTAAAAAGAATTTCATTTCCCCCATTAAGGACATCTCAAATCTACTATGCATTAATTTTTCAAATCTTTTAGAAAATTTTGGGTTTGTAGACCTGAAAATAATGTCATCGATGTACATTTGCACAAGTAGAATGTCCTCCCCGTATCTTATCGTAAATAGAGTAGGGTCAATGGTACCTTTAGTAAACCCTTTGGACATCAAGAAATTTAAGATTAAAAGAGGGCAGAAAAGAAGGGAGAAGAGAAAGTTTCATCCACTACAATGCATACCAGGCTCTCGGAGCTTGCTTCAATCCATATAGAGCTTTCCTTAGACGGTAAACTTTTTCTGGATGATCAGGATCAACAAACCCATCTGGTTGTGCAACATAAACCTCCTCCTTCAGTGGACCATTAAAAATGTCATTTTAACGTCCATCTGGTAGATTGGAAAAGACTCGTGTGTAGTGTAGGCGACGAAAATCCGAACAGCTTCCAAGCAAGCAACTGGAGCAAATGATTCCTCGAAATCAATACCCTCTTCCTGAGCATATCCCTTAGCCATAAGTCGTGCCTTATTGCAAATTACAGTTTGATCTTCTTCCTTTTTGTTCTTCCATAACCACTTTAGCTTGATTACAGTCTTGCCAAAGGGTTTGTCAACGAGTTCCCAGACTTGTAGTCTGTCAAATTGATGAAGCTCATCCTGCATTGCCTCGATCCATGTGGAATTCGCCATTGCCTCCTTAATGTTTTTCGGTTCAGCAGTTGTCACGGTGAGCGCGAACATACACATTTCAGGATCTATTGCAAGTTATCATCTTGTTTGCACTAGCTTGGATGGATTTCCACGAACTTGTTCTAGCGGGTGATCTTTGGTTCATCGGTATTCAGAATCGTGTGGTTGATAGAAGGTATGCATATTTGAATTATCAATATTGCGTGAGGAAGACTCAACAATTTCTCGTATCGGTGTACAGAAAGGATTGATAAATTCATCTTGTTGGAATTGATAGTAATCTCTGCTTCTGATATCGTTTGTATTCCTCAGCATTGACATTTGTTGGAGTTGTCGGTTCTGTTGTAGGTTGAATATTTAATGTAGGTTGTGTATCTTGTTGAGTAGAATTATCGGTAGGAGAAGAAGACTTGTTGACATGTGAAGTACCTGCAGTGAAAAATTCATCGTACAAAGGACCAAATAGAAGGTCCAACTCTTGTTATGACAGAGCTATTGTATCTGCTGAAGGAGAAACATTTTGTAGTTGGGGCGTGGGGCCAGAGTTGTCATAGTTTGACGCCTTTTGTCATTGGAGAATGAGGCCTGAAGTGTTATTATCAACAGGCATCTCTGTCATCTCTTTGATCTCATCAAACTTAATGTGTATGGATTCAACTATCAATCAGGTTCTCTTGTTGTAAACTCTATATCCATTAGACTGAGTAGAGTATCCCACCAGAATGCACGAATCCCCTTTTTCTTTCATCTTGTCAATATTTTCACCATCTCTAGTTAAGTAACAGGTGCAACCAAATATGTGAAGGTGTCTGATTAAAGTTTTTCTGTCATTAATGATGTGATATGCAGTCTTCTCATGTGTAGGGATTATGATTGATCTGTTTTGAGTATAGCATACGGTTGTAATTACTTAAGCCCAAAAGAACAAAGGAAGTTTAGAAGCTGAAAGCATCGTTCGAGCAGCCTTAACCAGAGTACGGTTTTGTCTTTTGATAACGCCGTTCTGTTTAGGTGTTCGAGGAGTAGATGTTTGATGCTCAATTCCTTCTTCTTTAAAATATGCATGGAGTGTCTTGTTTAATAACTTTGTGCCTCTATCAGATCAAACAAAAATCACTTGAGCATGAAGATTGCGTTGAATCATCTTGAGAAACTCTTTTAGAACTTCTGGTGTTTCATCCTTGGACTGTAGAAATAGAGTCCAAGTATATCTGAAGTAGTCGTCAACAATTACCAGAATGTATTTCTTCCCATTTGTGCTTTCAACACGCATAGGACTACATAAGTCCATATGAAGCAAATTTAGCCGTCCTTTTGAACTTGGAACAGCCTTTGTCTTTAATGAACTTCTTTTTGCTTTACTCAGTTCACAAGAGTGTGAAGTTTGTTAAGACCGCGGTGGGGCGGGCCCAGCTTAGGGGGGGGGGGGGGGGGGGGGGGGGGGGTCCCCTAGATATTCGTTTAAGACTCAGATTGTTTAGATCTAATCTAGGATTACAAACATCAAAGATAAACAATTACGCAGCGGAATAATAACAATAAGAACAATGATGTTTTCAAGGTTTTCTTTATTTCATATGTTTCCACCTTGCCCCAATTCTATACTTTAGGACTACTAACTAACTATTAACTATCTAGCACAACATACTAACTATCGTGTACACATACATGGTTTCTAGACTCCCATTTGAGGAGTCTATGGTTCTGGATATCTATCCAGACGCCTATAATCTCTTTATATAAGAGATTTCAAGGACTTACATAAGAAAATAATTATAAGATAAAAAAATCGTTAATATTAAACTTGAACCTTCTGATATCTTCTATCTTTATAAGGAGACTTTTGAAATCTTTCAAAATCTCCCAGCTTTGAAGATATCTTTTTTTGCATTTAAGTCATTTTGTTTCATATCTTTTCTATTCATTTTAGTCTCATCAAATCAAGAATCCTATCAATCTTCCCTAATTTGATGAGGACAAACAAACAAAGTCGCTATGAACTTCCCTTAAATAGAGAAGTTCAGATGTATTCATCTCCATGAATAAAAAACAAATCTCAATGCTTCCCTTTGACTATTAAGTCTCCTTGAACCTGCCACCAACACTAATAAGACTGGCAAATCAATAAACCTGTAATCTTCTTTCCCCTTTTTGTAATCATCTAATAGGGGTCTTCTGTAGATATGCAACTTGGAGATCATAATAGCTACAAATCATATACCACAACTACTAAATCCCTCCTTCCAATACTAAATTTCCACATTACGCACAATAAAGAAAAATGAATATGAGCAGTACAATATTTTAAACTAGCAGTAGTAATAAATGACTAGCAGTAGTAACAAAACACTTCCCCTCAAGTGGTGCATGTAGATGGTTAAACATTTAATCAATAAGCTTCCCCTGAAACCATATGTTTACCATCCTCTTTGAATCTTCCAAATTCTGTAGGCTCTATGTAATGATTACTGATGAAGAAAACTGAGTATAACAAACTTGAAGTATAGAGTAGAATAAACCCAAACTTGTGTCTTATATCTTGTACTATCCACGTGACGTCAACTTATAATTAACTCATGAAATATAAGTAATCGCACCTCTGACAAAAATTCTCATCTTCGAAAAAAAAAAAAAAAAAAAAAAAAATGAGACACATACTAGTGATAGCAAATGTGAGCATTGAGCACCATAAGTTAGATCACACACATTTGCTAGATTCGTCGAAAGGAGAAGTCTTCGTCACACCAATTATATGTACAACAAGTTATCTCCAAATGTTGTAAGCTATTTTAGAAAGGATATAAAAACATGAGCATCCAAATAATTCCACTTCAACTTCAAATAGGTGATAATTAATCTTCTTCGTAACTAATTCGAACAAATAATCCAAAATACGAGCCATTAAATATTGGTTTAAGTCCAACAATAGTAACTACTAACCCTAGCAGTACTAATAACCACAACAGTATTAACTTCCTTTTGTGTGTGTTGTACGAGATCCAAAAACTATGTGTTGTCCAATATCGATCAAAGCTAGTAGTATAAACAATAAACCAGCAGTACAAACTTTCAACGAGCAGTACTAACCTTTAAAGATAAGGCTAGCAGTATAAACATACAACTGGCAGTAGAACAGATAACTAAGTACTCATAAGCAGTACTAAGTATAAAGCTGGCAGTACTAACTTCATAGCCAGAAGTACTAATTCTTCCCTTTAAATCAAGCACTACTAAAATTTCAACTGTTGTTTCTTTGTCAATTAAAACATGTTGATGCCTGCTAATTCTTCTCTTAACCAAGAATCAAACATCAATACCATTAGCAGCAGTGTTAATGAACCCATGATAACTGGAAGTATTAAAATAGACTAGAATCAGTACTAATCACAAACCAGCAGTATTAACCAAGGACAGCAATACTAACAATAAACTGTCACTGTGTGTCGTTATTGACAACAATAGAAACAAGGAATCGCATCAGTATAAACATAATAACGACTATTTAAGGATACTTTTTTAAGTATCCAGACGACGCCTCTTTTAGCGACACTTTTCTGTTACTAAACTCTCACAAAACTGCATTCTCCTTGACAATAGCAACGAGCAGTATTAACAACCCTGCTAGCAGTATTAACTGCCTTGAACGAGCAGTACTAAGTAATATAACAAAGAATAAATCTGCTGTTGACGCCATCTTGTACTCCAAGCTGCTAATACAATCTTCTTTCCTTCTTTTCTTATCTAAACCTCGTCCACCAAAAAACCATTATAGTATCCAATATCTAGAGCCACAAGGCTCTGATACCAATTGTGTAGTCTGCTAAAGACCCTTTAGAATCGTTTTAAGACTCAGATTGTTTATATCTAATCGAAGGATATACAAACATCAAAGATAAATACATTACTGCATTCCGAATATAACAATAAGAACAATGATGTTTTCAAGGTTTTCTTATTTCCTATTTTCCACCATGCCTATATTCTATCCTTTAGGACTACTACTAACTATTAACATCTACTAACTAACTACTAACTAATGTGAACACACCCCCGTTTTTTAGCACTCTCATTGGGAGAGTTCAATGTATTGGCTACTATACCAGACGCCTAGGAAATCTCTTAATAAAAGAGATTTCAAGGCTTACCATAAGAAGAACAGTATAAGAACAAATTAAATCTTATAAAATATTAACATGACCTTCTGATATCTTCTATCTTCATAAGAAGATCTTTTGAAATCATCAAAATCTTCCATCTTTTGAAGAATTCTTCTTTTACATTTAAGTCCTTTTGTTTCATTCTTTTATTCATTTTATCTCATCAAATCAAGAATCCCAAAAAAAGAGAACAAATTGATCCTTGCCAATAATTATTAGTTTGGTAAACCAATCACATATCTTTCTTTTTAAAGCAAGTAATGAGACGAAGTTGAGATGAGAAAGTCTTTGATGCCATAACCATGCTTCAGTTAGTGAAGCTTTAGCCATGAAATAGATTTGAGTTGATGAAGTGGTTTCTTAAAGATAAATTGTATAGAGATCAGATCCACGATTACCAGTGAGTAAATCGTTTCCCTGAAGATCTCTAACAAAACAAGTAGATTTCTAGAAAGAAACCTCCAAATCCGCATCACAAAATTGACCAACCGAGAAGAGATTATGATTGAGGCTTTCGACGCAATAAACTCTATTGATCGTGATATTTCCTTGAACCAAATCTCCGTAACCAAGAATTGGAGCAAATTGATCATTGCCAAAATGAACAGTACCTAGATATTTTTCAACAAAATTACACAACAGCTTTAGATTGCCCGTTATAGGCTTTGTACATCTAGAGTCAACAATGAATAGGATGAGTTGAACAATCTACGAGAATTAGAATACGATGGAATACATGACAAATTGGATCCTAAAGTATTTATGATTTTCAAGACTTAGTATATCCTAGATGCATTCTCTTTTTGACCTTTTACAATCACATAAAAACGATTACCGCGTAGCCGGTAAATTTTTGAAACGTATTTAAATAATAAATCATAATTACTATTATTATCGCTCATTTCCAAATTTATTTTTTAAACTTATTTGACTTGAAAACGAGAAGATATATGTTATTCCTAAATTGACTTATCAAAAACGACCCGCTAAATTACGTTTTCACGACTCGGACTCTAAAGCAATTTAATGTAAAACGGCATTCCGGACAACTTTTTAGTTTTACCCGAGACCTGAAACCAAGCAAAAAATGACTAAAATAACCTCGTAAAATTTTGAAAACAACGCGTACCGACACAAAAATAATTAAATTTATATTTAATTATCACGTTTTATTAAATGAAAATATTTAATAAATTATTCAATATTTTACTCAAAAGCGTTTATTTAAAAACATGAATGCTCAAGTTAAAGTTTATTTTTCGGACGAAGCTCACCCGAGTTACCTAATAAATAACAAAAACATTTTAAATAAGTTTTATAAAAACATTTATAAAATAAGTCATGTAAATACTCATTTTTATGGGAAAAACTATTTGGAAAACAATGGCGTAATTTTCGTAATTTAAATCAATCGTTAACTTACCGAAATGAGACCCGAACCATTATTTAACAAAAATTACACTTCCGGTCCCTGTGCTAATATTTACCCGAAAGCCCCTCAACTATTATACATCTTACACATTGTTTTTCCAAACTTTCAAAAGTATAAATACCCATCTCATTCTTGTTATAACCTAGCCACACACACATTTACAAAACCCTAACCCTAAAATTTATCTCCTCCCCCTCCTTATAATTTTCCGGCGCCTCCCTCTCTTTTCCGGCCAGATCCCGACCGGATTCCGGCCATCCACCGCCGCTGCCACACCACCAGTTGCCCGACACCATCACCCCCGTCACCCCCACGACATCAACATCACCACCACATCCACCACATCATCTCCACCATCACTTCGTCACCATCAAACGACAACCACCTCATCATCATCGTCGCCATCTCACAGCCCCACGACACCACCTCCACCATGGTTGCCACCAATAGCCGACACCACCACTCTCTCTTCGCCACCATCGTCACCACCCTTGACATCTCCACGCGCCACCACCATCTACTCCTTCTCGCCACTCAGATCCACCAGCCGCCACCTTCATTTCCCCACCATCCTTGTCACCTCCATCGCACCTCACCACCGCTGCCTTCGCAACAGCCATCACCACCACCACCATCACGCCTGCCACACCATCTCCACCTTCATCTCGTCACCATCAACACCATCGTTACCACCTCCTCGCTGCCATCACCATCGTACACCACCACTAGGGTGCGTGTGGTTTTATTAAACCCCAAACAGGGTGTGTTTGATTATTGGCACCAACAGGGTGCGTTTTTGTTAGGATCATTAAAAGTGTCGATTATGTGATTTTGTATTATTTAAGTCATTAGTGTTTCTTTGGTTAATGTCAAAGTAGTTTGTAATAAGGTATATTATGCTAAAAGAATGAAATAGCATAATTACCAAAGTCTAGGGACTAGATGTGTCAAGTAAGGAAAATAAGGAAGGGAAGGAGGCTTCCCTCTCCTATAAATACCCCTCTAATCTTCATTAAAGGGTGATGAATTTTGTAACAAACTCTTTCATTTCCCTCCATTTTATCATTTGAATTTCAAAGATTTGTCCCTCTCTACTATTCTCTCTATGCATTCAAGTTTGATATGATTGATTCTAGATTCATGTGACCTAACAAATGGTATCAATCGCCAATAGAGAATTAGAGTGTTCGTTTTGTGAGAACTTTTCATGTCCGAGAAGTATAATATGAGATTCAAAGGATTCGGTTGAAGATTTTGAACTTTCGAGATTAGTTTTGGCAGCAAATTCGAGTTATTGGTCGTTATCGAGTGTTGTTTTGCAAATTCAGCAGTTCTCGGAAGTAGTTTCCCTGTTCTCGGAAGTAGTTGGTCATTCTCGAAAGTATTTTCTTGTCATTTTATCAAATTCAGTAGTGTTAATAGTATAGTTTCGGTAGAAATATCTTGTAATAGATATATACGATCTTTCGGTTTTATTGAAAATCGTATATTAGGATCTTACTATTAAACTCAATTTTGTCGAGTTTATAGATTTCACAATTTTGGTTCTATCGAAATTTATGAACTATGGGTTTACTACGTTGAAACTCGAAAATAAGCTTTTAAGAGATTTAACATTCATTCATTTCACGATTTTATCGTGATTTGAAGTGTTGAAAAACAAATTTTCTCAAAAAATTTACAAATTCGGAAATCAAATTTAGTTTTATCGAATTTGATTTCAGTGGATTTTTGGATTATCTAGTAATCAAAAAATTCGGTTTCATCGAATTTGTGATTATTAATAATCCATAATTGTTGAAATTTTCGAAATTTGGTTTACCGGTTTGAGTAGTTTGAAGATTTCGGAGTTGTAGTTTTGAAGATTATCGAATTTGTTACTACGTTATTGTCCGAGTTTGTGTATGTTTTGAGAAGTGTATAAGTTTTCAGCCTACTTGTATCCAGAACAGTAGTGCCGAGTTTGACTCCTGTTACCGAATTTGATATTATTCTCACAAATATCACTCATTTTCGTCTACAAAGATCCAATCTTTGAATCATAAGACATGTCGACATCCAAAACATATCAACAATCACTTGCTGATGCCGGTTCTGAAAATAGGCCTCCTATGCTTGAAAGGGGTAGTTATATACCATGGGCAAGTAGATTCAGACGATATCTGAACCGCAAGAGAGACAACCGCAAGTGGCTTCTCAAAGCACTTGATGAAGGCCCTTATGAGTTTAAGAATTTCCTTCCTGAAGGCTCGACAATACCACGATTGCAAACTATAGAGGATCTTGAAGGTGATGACTTATTGCTCTATGATGCTGAAATGGAGCTCATGAATATGATTCTACTTTCTATTCCTAATGAGATTTACAATTCTGTGGATGCTTGCACTTCGGCCAAGGATATGTGGAAACGAGTTGAACGACTGATGAGGGGAACTATACAAAACAGAGTTGACAGAGAAACGCGTTTTACAAACGAATTTGATCAATTTGTTGCTGAACCAGGGGAAGCACTTGTTTCTGTCTACAATCATTTTGCTCAGCTAATGAATGATTTAGAACGAAATAACATGAACTTTCCAACTGTCACAATTAACACAAAGTTTCTGAACAGTTTGCAACCGGAATGGTTGAAATATGTGACTCAGGTTCGTCTTGCTAAACGATTGACAGTGGATTCGTTTGATGATCTTTTTGATTATCTTTAGCAATTTGAGAAACTGGTTAATACATCAAGAGCAAAGAAGTTAGAAAAATCTCATGACCCCTTGGCTCTAGTAGCACACACGGGTTCATCATCCAGACAAACATCATCATATTATGTGACACATCCTACGTCTGTGGTTGATTATGATGATGAGTATCAGCAGGATGATGTTCACAACAATTCTGAAGATCCTCTAGTTTCTGCGATGTTACTCCTTGCAAAAGCCATTACTCAAAACTTTTCTAATCCAACAAATAATCGTCTTCGTGCGTCATCCAACACCAGAAATCAAGCAATCATTCAAGGAGACAGAGTGAATATTCAAAGCAAGAATTCTGGTAATACTGGGAGTTATAGCAGACGAGCTTTTGTTCAAGAAGAAGTTGTTGAGGGAATGAATGCTCCAAATGAGACTGAAAATGTTCAAAGGACTCTTCATACTCCATCTTCAGGCAATACTTCAACTGTTCAATGCTACAACTGCAGTGGAAAAGGACATTATGCTAGGAATTGTCCAAAGCCAAGGGTTCGTGACTCGAAGTATTTCATGGAGCAAATGTTGCTGGCAAAACAGGATGAAGCTGGCGTAATTCTTACTGATGAGCAGAATGATTTTCTCTTTGCTGATGCTTCAAGGATGGAAGAAATTGAAGAACTCAGTGCAAACATATGCTTAATGGCCAGAATTCAACCAGCTGATCATTCTTCTGATGATGGGCCAAGCTATGAGTCTGCATTTATAAGTGAGGTTACATCTTTATCCATCGATGAAAATAATGAACCAATGTATCCAACTCATACTAAAATTATTAACAGTACCATTGGTGATGATCAAATTAATAGCAATATTAAATTTGATTCATTCAAGGGAAATGTTAATAGTGGCAGTGTTGACAAAGATACACATGTTCCTGATCTATGTGCAGTAGAAAATCTTGCTAGAAATGCATATCAGGAAGCTAAAAAACAACGAATATTTGCTAAACAAGTCCAAACACAAAACACGCATTTGACTAGTCAGATTGAGATGTATAAGGAACGGGTTCGGATTTTGGAGGGTATTAACAAGGATAATAATTATCTCAACGAATTTCTTGAGGCTGATGAACGGGCAAAACGTTATAATAAACAAGCTCAGTCTCAATTAGTTCGTGATCGAGATATCATTCGAGATCTCGAAAAACAACGAGATAAATTAGATTTAGATGTCAAAAATTACAAACGGAAAAATGAGGAATTACAAAAGACTTATTCAAGTTTAAAAAGGCAAATGAGTGAAAAAGAGGATACTTATCATGATACTATTCTAGATCTTGAGGCCAAGCTGAAAAAGAATGTTGATCTGTTTTTGAAACTTGGCAATTCGTTACAAGGAATGTTTATGCTTGGACCAAAACCATTGTCTGTGTATGACCAACAATTAAAACATGGTTTGGGGTACCCGAATCCTTATACACTCAAGCAAGCAATTTCAAAGTGTCCAAAGTTATATGTTGCATCTAGTTTAGGTAATTTAGAAATTCCTTTGAATGTTAGAGATTCTAAGGACACTCTTGAGAATACTTTCAAAAGTCAACAAAAAATGACAGAAAAAAATAAATGATCCAATTGCTGTTGCAAACAAACAAAGTTGTTGGACAATTAACTATAAAAAATTAAATGCGCTTTATGAAGATTTTGTTCCTCAAAAAGAGCTTTCTGTTGAGCAAAAATATTTTTCATCTTCTTCTATTCCATCGGTTAAGATTTTAGTATCAAAAAATATGCCAAGTGAGTCACCTCTGATCAAAGAATTAGACAAGATAAAAGTTGGTTTTGAAAAGCTGTCTTTGCTAATACAACAGAATTGTAAAAGAGCAAGCATTTTTACACCTCACCGGCAGAAATAGAAATCAATGATTTTTGTCAAGATCAAGTTAAACTAATTCTTAACGAGTTGAAGGTTTATCTTGAATGCTTTCGGAATCTATTTCAAAGGGATATAAAAGAAATGAAAGATGTTTTTGAGTCGACAGAAAGTGAGCTTGATGAACTAGAGAAGCAAAATGAATTGTTGAAAGATCAACTTTTGGAAGCATCACTCAAACATGATGTGGAGCTGTGTGTGTTGATTAATCATGAGTGTGTAGATAAGATCTTAAATGCTGAACTTGAAAAAGTCAAGAAGAAATCTTTTAAGATTCAAGAGGATTTGCAAGCAAGAATAAAAATTATTGAAAACGATGTTCAACGATGTGAAAAGCAAAATGTTGATTTTTAATTAAAATTACAACATAAAAGAGAAAAACAAAAATGGGATTCTACTTTGAAAAATAAAAATACAATTCCTCTTGATTACTCTTGGATTTCAAAGATGGAGAAACTTGAGGATGAGAACGTGTCTTTGGATTTTACAGTGCAATCTTTGATAAAAGAACGAGATAATGCCAAAATGGAGTATAAAAAGCTTTTTGGTTCAATCAAAAAGACACGGTCTTAAACTCAAAAGGAAATGGATGAATTGATTGTTCATGTTTTTGAGAAAACATATGCATATGGTGCTATTCATGCTGAAAATCAAAATCTTTTAACTACCATATCTGAGTTAAAGAAAAGATTGGAAAAAGTTGAAAAAGGTAAGTCTGTAAATACTAAGTTTGACAAAACAAATGGTTTTCAATCTCTTATTTGTGTCACACCACTAAACAAACATGTTTTAAAAAAGAATGTAGCAGTTTATGTTAGGAAAAATAAGCAAGAAGATGTTATTCCGAACAAGGAAAATGTAATTGAAGTTGATGTTGCAAACGTTTCTTAAGCGAAAACTTTGTTATGTGTTTCTTGTATGAAAAATGTGATTATTCCTTGTCATGATAAATGTGTTGCAAATCATAAGTTGAATGTGTGTTCGAATACTGGTAGAACCTTCTCCACTAATTATAGATCACCAAAATCTTTAGAAACTACTTTTGTAGCTCCTAAGACTAGGTTTTCTTAGAAGAAGACACAATTTAAGACTCTAGATACTAATTTTGTAATTTCCAAATCTAAGATTGATGTAGAAAGTGCCTCAAAAGCTAAGGACAAGGTCTCTAGTGAGTCTAGGATAAAGCAAATAAATTTGCGACAAATCCATTAAATACATTCATAAAAAACAAGATTCAAACAAGTAGAATTTGGCAAAAGTGGTTTGAATCACAACCAAATGTTATTTGGACTCCTGTTAGTGCAAAACCAAATGTTCATAATACTCGTTCATTTGAGAAACCATCGGTTTCAGTTAAGAAATAGGTAGTCAAATTTCCCAGTTCTCCATGTGTTGTCTCTTCTTGTGTTGTAGGTAGTTCAGATCGTTCTGTGGGTTGTTGACAGTGGTTGTTCAAAGCATATGACGGGTGACCGGTCACTATTGAGAAATTTCATTGAGAAATTTATGGCACCGTTCGCTTTGGTAATGATAATTTTGCAGCAATCACAGGCTATGGCGATTATATACATGGCAATATCACTATTTGTCATGTATATTATGTTGAAGGTCTTGGACATAACCTCTTTAGCGTTGGACAATTTTGTGATGGAGATTTAGAAGTGGCTTTTCGTTCCAATACATGTTACGTACGAAATCTAGAAGGGGACGACTTGCTCACAGGAGGACGCGATTCTAATTTGTATACTATCTCCATTTCTGACATGGCTGCTTCTTCACCCATATGTCTCATGTCCAAAGAAACTTCTATAAAGTCATGGTTATGGCACCGCAGACTGTCACATCTTAATTTTGGTACCATAAACGATCTTACCAGACTTGACTTGGTTAACGGTCTACCAAAGTTCAAATATGGAAAGGATCACCTTTGTTCTGCTTGTGAAAGGGGAAAAAGCAAGAAAGCTTCTCATCCACCGAAATTGGTTCCAAGTGATCATTCCAAATTGGAGTTACTACATATGGATTTATGCGGTCCTGTTAGGTCTTGAATTCGGGATCAATAAGCAATAAAGTGTATAGTCTAGAGAGAGAAAGTAGAGAGAGAAAGAGGGAGGAGGAGGATTAGAGAAACTTGAATACACATACAAGACACCCTCACAAATGAGGTGGTGGAGGGGAATTTATACCCATTTACAATAATGAGCATAAAGCCCTTGACTTTTAGACTTTTACCATTTAGCCCCTTTGACTTTTAGACTTTTTCTATTTAGCCAAGTCTTGTGCCTTTTACTTACCCTATTACACAATATTAATTCACTATTTATTACAAAACATTTATCTCAATAAGATTATCACTTTTATCAATCCTAACAATCTTCCCCCAAGGGACGATCATTGAGATCTCTCTTTGATTGCATTAATGATCATCATTTCCTTATTCGTAACAATCTCCCCCTAAAGGATGATCATCTCTCTTGTGACTTTGATCTTTGAACTTTCATTGAGATCTCTTTTGATCTTTGAACTTTAACGCTTGTTTGTCTTGAGTCTTGTTGTGTAATAGAGGTCTTGTTCCAATCAAGCTCTTGTGATCTTGATCTTTATCTTTTCATTTTCTTTTTCCTTTGCCTTTGAGATCTTTTCATGTCATCATTCTTTACCGCGAATCCATCTTGATTTGTCTTTTAAAGCTTCTAACCAACATACTCATACTTTCTTTACAGCTTACAATCTTCCTCATGTAGAACTTTTGTCTTGATCAACAACTTGACGATTTGAGGAAGTTCTTTGATTTATCAGAGTTGCGGAAGTGTATCTTTGAACTTTGAGTATGAGATATGAAGAAATGAATTATGACGGTGTTCTTGTTTCTAAAAGGTAGAGATGTTGTTGATGTTCTTCCCCCCAATTGCTTCCCCCTAAATAAACAACCATTCGTATGCACATACTTCACATTTCTTCCCCCTAATTGTTGCGCTCTATCAAAATATTCAGCTAGAACACTTCTCTTCCCCCTGATTGCATTTGATGACCATCAAACATAATCATAATCTTGTTACGCCTGAATATTCGATAGTGAAGTCATGTGTGGAGTGCGGTCTAAGCATGAGAGTCAACTACTAACTTCAATTCCAACAATCTCCCCTTATCAATATTGTGACATCATAAGTAACCTTGGTAATCCAACACTTCACTTGAATGAATCAAGGAAATGTTGTTTGTGTTTTTCAAAAACAAATTCTGGAAAAACACGATAACTACTAGATCACTTAGATTACTAGTTAACACTAATTGAATCATTAAACAATCATTTTCAAATTAGTGACCTACGTTCAGCGTTGGCTTTGATGTTAGCACTGGTAGGATTTCCATTCATTCATTGTGAAATACTTAATTTAAGTATCACTCTTGAATGTTCCGGCAATGTCACTAAGACATGCAATATCACATAGACATATAAGCGACTCTTGTACTTTTTGTATCTTTGATGTTTAATACAAATGTACTTTTGTGTCCTATGTGAGATTTATGATTTGATCTC
>BQNB010038424.1:3850-31059 GCA_026074375.1 Tanacetum coccineum | reverse complement strand
TATTGGTTATAATAACTTATAAAGGCCGAAAGGATTTGTTGTTATTAATCGATATAATCACTCGTTATATTTAAAGGCTAAAAGGATTTGTAACTTGTGAAATCTTTATTCTCTAAACTTATAAACACTATCCTAAACACTTCATTATCTTAGTGATCATTGCCTAAACAAACATACTTTAATCATTTGCTTGAATCATCCTTTTATCTGATATATGCACGATTTGGTTAATTTGATCCGTGACAATCATTTTAACCTTAGCACCTTAATTACAAACTATGAAAACTTTAATTCCCATGGAACGACCTGATCTCACCTAATACTATATTACACTCGAATAGGGTATACTTGCCCGAATGTTGTGTTTTTAGTCAAAATCGGTATTTCTAGTTATTATAAATTTAAAACTTATAAAAACACACATCAATTCTCCATGCCCCCACTTATATTATACAAAGTCCTCGATGTAAAGATAAAATAATTAAAGAAAATGGGAAATAGAATTAGAACGAGGAACTCCCCTGATATGTTGCTCGGGATGATTCTCTAATTTGAGTTCTTGAGCAAAAGTGTGTTGACAAGGCGTCAAAATGCTCGTACAAGTTCAACACATGTCTTTTTCAGAGTATACCATATCGTCGATTTCTTTACAGCTAGATCCTGCATTGTAACACCCCCATTTTTGGATTGCGCAGCGGAAATTGCAATTGGGTGTTACTAAATAGCACCATTCACCAAGATAATAGAAAACGACCCAAATGAGACGTTTTACAAGCATGTGTTCTATTATTTAATCCTGAGAAAATGCGTTTAGGTCCCACAGGATCGTAACCTTATACCATTGCAACATTTGAAAGACAATTGTTTCAAATTAAAGACATTGTTTTTGAAAGACTAGGAACACACAAGTAGTCTTTTACCAAATCATCACACCCACGACACCTCCACGCCATCGTTGCCTTCATTAAACCGAACATTAACAATACATATATCTCTTTTCTTTCACGCAATAAGCTCATTAAACCGAACATTAACAATACATATATCCTTTCATATGTTAATTTTCCCTAGAATAAGGTATTATTGTCATATACCTATTACTTCAAAATACAAAACGTCTGTTTGACAAGGTGTTCATATGGATTCATACCTCGGACGGGGTTGTCAAACCCAATAGATCTATTTAATGCATTAACGTTTACCTCACAAGGGGATTAACGATTCATGAAATAAGGGACTTCGACAATAGCTGCTTATGCGGAAACATTCTCATTATCGATATCTCACTATCATGTTAAATTCAGATTTTGGTGTGTACTCGCGAGATCCAACATATCAATAAATCATATGTGTTCGATTTATAAAACAAACATATATCCCCCTCGCGGGTTTATAAAACAATCAAATGATTTAAAATGCGAGGCTATAAACTCACCTTAAGCAAAAGATCCAATTTAATCAAATCAACAAGCGCAAATAACTTCATGTCTCAATCGCGACCTATATAATACATATATAGCGGTACGTGACTAAAAGTAAAATAATTCATTATAATGCAATACTTCGTACATATATATATATATATATATATATATTATATATATTATTCTATATATTTAAGTATTTACTATTTATTATATATATACTATATATATATATATACAATCTCCAGTGCGACGCTAACATTTTACTTCGACGCACCCACAAAGGTACAACAATTACAATTGTGTTACGCTTCGTTTACCATAAAGTTTCTATTTTTAGAAAGTTGTCGAAAGTAAGGATAATATAATCCGAACTTCATATTTCATCATTAATTAACTAACATTACGAACTCTTTGCTTATTATAAACCATATTCAAAAGTATATGCAAGTTTGACTTTCAAAAGTCAAACTTCGTAGTTGACTTTTTACACCAAAAATGACCAATCTTAATTTGGACGTAAAACGTTCGTCATTAAGAGTTACATGACGAGCCACCTAGCGAAACGTAGCTAAAGGTGAACTCTATCACTTTTCATTATCAAAAATAACTTTCAAAAATTTCTCGACTCGCTACGAGTCGGTCAAAACTTTCTTGTCAACTTGAAGTGTCAAAACTATTAAATTGATATTTTTGACTTAAACCAACTATCAAAACATGTTTAACTAGCCTATTTAAGTATACCAAAACCGTCAAACTTCAATCAATAATCAAATACACTTTCAATATTTTTCGCACTTTAATCCTATAGCATATAACATATAACACGCAATATCATCAATTTAATCACACTAGAATATAACTACAATACTCACAAAGCTATAACAAAAAACTCGTTTTGGTTTCCCCTTTGGTTCAAACTTCGGACGCAACCCCAAAAAAAAAACCAAAACCAAAACCTTTTTTTCAACAAAACCCACTTACAATAACTCTAATCTAACAACACTAAACCTTCCTTTTAGATCAAAACCACCTGAACTCAACCAAATTTCTAACTTTCAAAATACTTATTGCATGTGGGATTTTCTTAGTAGGATGTGTAGGCCTTGATGAGAGGATTAGGAAAATATATTCGGATTGTATTGCATGTCGGAAATTAGTCGGATTTGGGTGTGGGAGTGGGTGGCCGGTTGTGGGTGAACAAATAGGACAAAGGAGAACAAATTTTTGTAAAGATTAAAAATGTGCAAGTATGAATTCCTTTTATGGGAAACAAGTTTGGCATTTTAACACTTTTAGTCCCTCCTTCCTTAAAGTCCTTCTATTTTTAGTACAATAAGGTTATTTGTTTCGTTATATAACCGACCAAAGGCCCAGGTCACCACATTCGTAAATATTTTTATTCCGTCCACTAAATTTATTTTAAAACATTTAAATAAACGTTAAATCGCGTAAAACATGACCTTTAAACACGGTTTTTACAAAAACTCGGAGAAAAGCCATAAAATACAAAAATAAAATAATCACGCTCTCGGAGCGATGAAATTTTCACCAAACTCTATATAGCATAAACGACTAAAATCAATTATGTAGTAAAATAATTATCATAGCTCAGGATAAACGTTGACCTGAAACTCGGGTGGTTACATTCTCCCCTCCTTTAGGGAGCGCCGTCCCGGTGCTCAGC
The DNA here is from genome assembly GCA_026074375.1 of Tanacetum coccineum. Lineage (NCBI taxonomy): Eukaryota > Viridiplantae > Streptophyta > Magnoliopsida > Asterales > Asteraceae > Tanacetum > Tanacetum coccineum. The sequence goes on along the minus strand of BQNB010038424.1, from coordinate 27,948 downwards.
TCGACTTATCCGCTCTTCCTCGCTTCATCATTACTCGTAAAGAGATGAGGGTACTTATTCTTAATCTGATCCTCACGTTCCCAAGTAAATTCTGGACCTCTTTGCGAATTTCAACGAACTTTAACGATAGGAATCTGACTTTGCTTAAGTCGCTTAACTTTTTGATCAACAATTTCCATTGGCTCTTTAATCATGTGCAACTTATCATCAAGTTGAATCTCATCTATCGGAATGACAATGTCGCCTTTCGCTAAACATTTCTTGAGATTCGAAACATGAAAAGTACTATGAATCCCTTTTAACTCTGCAGGTAACTCCAACGTATAAGCCACATGACCAACTCTAGCTAGAATCTTGAATGGCCCAATGTAATGTGGACTTAACTTTCCTCGCTTTCCAAAACACACAACGCCCTTCTACGGCTATACCTTGAGTAATACCATATCCTAGACTTCAAATTCCAACGGCTTAGATCTTCTATCCGCGTAGCTTTTCTGGCAACTACGGGCAGTTAACAAGCGGTTCTTAATTTAAACAATCTTCTCGGTCGTTTCCCGAATCAATTCTGGACTGGTGAGTTGGCTATCTCCAACCTCACTCCAGCAAACAGGTGATCTACATTTCCGTCCGTACAGAGCCTCATATGGTGCAGCCTTAATACTCGCGTGATAACTATTGTTGTATAAGAACTCAGCCAAAGGCGATCCCAACTACTTCCAAAGTCAATCACGCAGGCACGTAACATATCTTCCAGCGTTTGTATAGTCCTTTCGCTTTGACCATCCATTTGAGGGTGGTAAGCGGTACTCATATCCAAATTCATCCCTAATGCTTTCTGGAGTGATCTACAAAATCTAGATGTAAAATGGTTATCTCTATCCAAAATGATTGATATAGGAACACCATGCCTACACACAATTTCCTTTAAATAAAGTTGCATGAGTTTCTCCATGCCATCTGTCTTCTTCATTGGTAGGAAATGAGCTGATTTGGTCAGTCGATCGACAATTACCCATATCGTATCATACCTACTCGGCGTTTTAGGCAGTCCACTAACAAAATCCATAGTGATACTTTCCCATTTCCAAACAAGACTGATTGCAGTTTATTATACTATAGAATATATCATAAAAATATAATACTTTTAAAAGAGTAATTAAGAAAATTACCAAGTTACCCTTGATAAAATTCACTCTCAAAAATATATATAATATAATATATAATACGTATATTAGACCGGGTAAGTATGATCACCCGGGTCGTTATCCCCAACGACTAGTGAAATTGAAACCACGTTTAGGTTCGGATCCTGATTTGAATGAAGCAAAGATATTTTGGATAAGCTATTACTACGAAATTAAGAAGCAACAAATAATGACAATTAAGCAAATAAACAAATTTTAAATCCTAAAAATGTAAACTAAAATTTTACTAGATAAAGAAAAATTGCCGAAGATTATTAAAAACAAAAGCCCTAATTTTTATCTCTTTATAAAAGTTTAATTAAACTAATTAAAAATCAAACCTAAATACTAATTAAAATTAATAAACTAAATTAAAACTTAACTAAGGACTAATGGTGCAAATACCTAAGAAACTAACGGGGAAACTAACAAACTAACGGAGGGACTAACTGAAAAACAATTAAAATCGAAAAGTTACACTTTCTACCCTGAGAATCTATCCCGACAACAAACTAAGTCCAATAAGCATTCGAAATTTTAAAGAGCTTAAAATGAAAAACTCAAAGAAGCAAAGTTGTAAAGGAAGATAGGGGGAACAAGATTAATAAAGGCTACTAGGGTTGAAACTCTCAAATAAGCTCTAAAAGAGCTTATCTTTAAGCTGTTACAGAAAGGAGGGTTTATCCCTTGTTTTTAGAAAATAAGCTATAGAAAACTCAAAACTAGATCAAAATGAAAAAGGAAAGAAGTTCTAAAGAGCTTATGATATGCTTAATCTATAAATGAAAAGAAACTAAAGCTTAAACTACTTTTATGCTACTGAAATTGATCATGAAGTAAGCAAACTCAGGAAATAAGCAAAGAAACTCAAGATCCAAGCAAGATAAAAACTTTATTAAGCTAAATTAGACTCTAAAACTTTGAAGACTTATTAAACTACTTATAAGCTATCTATTTAAGCTGTAAAATCTAAACTTAAAAGCTGAATTAACAAATTTAAATCCTAAAGATTCTAAGTACTGTTTTTGGAGTTTTCAGGTTTTTTGTGACTTTTGACAGCTAAATAAGCTAAGACAATAAGCTAGAAATTGCAAATTAAGACTTAAACCGTATTAAGCTATATTAAAACTTAAATCCTACTGAATTTAATAAGCTAAATCTTAAAATTACTTAATTAAATTAAGCTAAGAACTCAGCAGTACTAACTGAGGTTAGTACTGCTAGTGTAAAAAGTTCAGCAGTACTTTCACTTGAAAGTACTGTTGATGCAATTTTGACTTTTGAAAACTAAATAAGCAACGAAATAAGCTAGAGAATGAAAACTAAATCTAAATAAGCTGAAACTAAACTTAATTCTACTGAGATTAAAGCTAACAGTACTAACTTATGAAAGCAGTACTAACTTGGAAGTTAGTACTGGTAGTGTAACTAATGGTTAGTACTGGTAGATTGTACAAGAGTTCAGCAGTACTAACCTAAGTTTAGTTACTCGCTAGTTGGCAATTGTGAGTAATGCAACTAAACCAAACCCCCCTTTACCATTATGACAGACTGAGAAAAAGCTTTTAAGAGAAATTTAAAATGAATAATTACTAAATACCAGAAAAAACTAGCTAAAAACAAACTTAATTAACAAAACTTAACTACTAAATAAGCCTTAATCAAAGATCTAAACAAATTTAAACTAATATTTTTTGGATTTTATATGAAGTTTTTATGGCAGAAATTAAGCAACTAATGATCTATACCAATTTAAGCAAAAACATTTAAAGACAAATAACTAAAAAGCTCAAGAAGAGATAACTTAAACACTAATAAGCAAAGAAGTGATAATAGATAAGCAATAAACATTATTAAGCATAAAGCTATAACTACGCCAATTTAAAACTGAAATTAGAGAAGAGTGAGAAGAGAAACTTACTTGATCCTTTAGCTAAACAAAAGGAACCAATTAAGGCAGCTACAAGCTCCTTAGCTTATTAATAAGCTAAGGTATAAATCCTTGGGATCTCTTCCAAGTTAAGATCCCTCCAAAAACCCTAATCCAATGAATTCATGTAAAGAATTAAACTGATTTAAGTTTGGATATGGAAAATACGTGAATTCAATTAATTCTGAATTAAAACAGCTCTATTTCAGCTTATAGACTGAAAGAGCTTAATATGAGCTTATTGAGATAATTTTGGCTTATTAAGAGAGCTTATGACTTTAAATGAGAGCTTAGAAAATGAGATTTAAAACACTAAAAACTGAATTTCATTAATTAAAGAAGCTGATTACAATACTTGAAAAAGGAAATTACATTTAAGAAAATTACGAATTTAAGCTAAAAATTAATAAAAACTAAAAATCGACTACTAAAACCTAGATGGTGTGTGTGTGAGAAGTGAGGTCTTTTTATAGTGCCAAGCTGAAGCTTCTAGGACCTCTTGCCTTGCTCTCCAAACTTTTAATCTCTGCCATTCATTTCTTCAATCATTTGATCATCAATTGTAGTCGTTGGATCAATTTGTGGACACCTGAGGATTGCCAGCGTGTCATTCCCTTGATGTGACGTTTGTGCTTCTTTTGTGAGAGTTTTAGTACAAAAACCCACTTAAATTTGTGCTTCTTCATTGATTACGTGGCCTTTGAGCTTGAGCTAGGATAAGTATCCCCTTGATTAGACTAATTTGTCCTTGCATTTGTGCTTGAGCTTCCTTGAATTGACCAACGCACCCTTTAATTTTGATTTGCCCCCTTGTTTTACCATGGGGTGAAAATGGGGAAGACGATGAATAGTGTTTGGAGTTACCCGCCCTTTTTTATAACTGAGTACGGGGTAAAATTCAGTTGAACTTTGCCCTCTTGGCAATTTCAGTCCCTTTCTTTGTTTATTCCATTTCTAGTTATAAATAACTTTGGAAATTTTCAAGATTGGTCCTTGTGGATGTTATAAAAGGATTTTAGCTAAGGATTGGGCTGAGGCTTGGCTTCGGCTTTGTACTCTTCTGATTCTCGTGTCCGTGCTTGCTCGTTTTTGACTGTTTTCCTGTGATTTATGACTTATCCGTACCTGCACACATAAAACACAAATACAAGCATATTTTTGCCATTTTTGGTCTGTTTTGGGTTTAATTGGGTTATTTTAGGTACAAACGGATATGTGTATTTTACACTTATCAAAATTCCCCAAACTAAACGATTGTGTGTCCTCACGCAATATCACATGCCTTATAACCAAATACCTCGAAAATTCCCCAATCTAAACCTTTGAAAAGTAGCAAAGATTTTTGATTGAGAAAATTAAAAGATCACAAGTTATAAAACACCCGAATTCCCATTTTCTAAGATTTTTCTCTTTTTATGATTTTTCTTGATAATTAACTACCTAACTACAACTTATTTGGTGGATGACATAATGTATTGTTTTTCCATTACCTCTTAGTTGTAACCTTTATAGGATCAAAGAACGCAAAAGCACAATTAAAGTGTCTAAAAGATAACCACACATCCGCCGATTTTCACTTTACCCATGCTAAGCTTAAAACAAGATCATATTTATAATACAATCATGACACTGAACACTACTCATAAAAACTAAATGTGAGTACTTACTTTTCCTCCACAAATCCTTACATTTGTAAACTGCATGTATTTTACTTAAAGTCATATACCCCCGAAGGCTCTTTAAGACATTTGTATTCGAGATACTTTATTAATTCCAAAAATAAAGTAGTACTGGTTAAGAACATGAATAATTAGTTTCCTAACCCTTTTCAAAAGATCAAATTAATCAAGATTAAAGTCACACGAGCGACCAAAAATTTGGCTTTTATTTAGGCCTACTTAAGCAAGGCACCATTCATAGTCCCATATACCCAAAGGCCTGCTTTAAGACAAGAGAATGGACCAATCTCATTTCAACCATATACCCTTAGGCTCTTTAAAAGGCACAAAACAAGACAAAAATTAAGCAACTTTTTTAAAATCCTCAGTCCTTAGTAGGCTAACAACAATCGCCACAGCCCCGACAAGATGAGCAAACATTTTTACTTCGTATTATATAAGTAAAACCGGTGCCCTTTTATCTCGAAGCCACATCATAAGCGAGTCGACAAGAGGTTATTTCTACTTATTATGACACCGGACTTCTACCTCCATAAGAAACTCGAACATCGGCCACGCCTCTGACACGATGAAGTATTCTGGCAGAAGATACTTATATATAATATTATTCTTGTATATTTAAATGCAAATTTAAGTATTCCAGATGTGTAATCATCCAAATCACAAAGGAACTTAAGAAAACTTTCTATTAACAATATTAACGCAAAAACCCATACAACTATAATTATTGAAACATATCATATAAAAGTGAAACAAAGCTAATGGGAGAAAAAATCCTCAATTAATATTTATGAGCTTGAAGAAAACCAACTTATTCTATGATTGATGTCATGACTAATTTATAAATAACACACATTTCTTGTTTCTACAACAAAAGAAATTTTGCAAATGTCTTAGCCTAGTATAAAATCCAACTTGGCATATTTAAAATCTACTTGAGATTAGCACAAGTCTTCAATTACTAATGATTCAAGTCTAGCAAAAAAGGGGTTTTTATTTTTTTTTTAAAAGTCTAACGTGAGAACTAACACAAACTATTCATCAGTTAATTGTTAAGGGAGAAAGCGTAGAACTCAACAGTACAAACGGGTCAAGAATTACTTCTTATTCTTAACCATGCGGGAAAACCTACATTTTTGTTTGTCTTAACACTTATTTATTATTTATTTATTTTTTTTTTTTTTTTTTTTTTTTAAAACATTAAAAACTGAAAAATTTAAAATTTTTGCTATTTTTGTGGGAAAACGGGTACGTGAGAACAAAACAATAAGCAAGTAACATCAAATCGATAGATTCCCTTCCCCAAACTAAAACGAAACCATGGTCCCAATGTTTAAAGTCGGGTATCTACGAAAAACTAAGCCTTTTTAAGATATGCAAAGATAAACGTTAATCTAATGATGAAAGGATATGGATCTCCCCAAACTAACTTCACACAAAGGATGAGAAGCTCGAGTAGAACGGGATAAATCAACCGGACACGAGAGACTTCAAAGAAATTGTTGGGAGAATCCTGCAAAAATCACAACAAACAAGCAACAAACATCGAGAAATCAGAAAGAGAGCAAAGCCTCTCTCAACACAACACATTAGATAAGAAAATAGAAAGAAAATAACAAAGATGAAAAGCATGGGGTGAACTTACCAACGAAGCGTTCTTGTTTTTGGTCACACGAGTCGCAAGCTTGACTCGATCCCGCGACTTTTATAGTGTCCTTATGGAACGCTGGAGGTCCTGATAACCAACGGTGGTGTAATCCCCTCCATATTAGTGCGTCAAAGGTGCAGTTTGACTTGAAATTCAGAACCATAACGGCATGATACAAATTTGGCAGTGCCATAAGATAAACTTCGGTGATTTAGTGAAGGTCCGTACAACGGTACCTTGAGCTTTCCCGGAGAAAATCTTTAATCGGGAGTTGAAAAGCAAAGACTTGATCACCAGACATTTAATTATTCGTTCTTATCTTGGAATCGTGTAGCTTAATTTGTCTTTCTCCTTGTAGGATTAGAGAATCCTCGTAAGCTTGATCACGAAGCACGCTAAGTTTCATTAAGCCTGAAGCTTATCGATGATCACCCGCGGTCCTTAAATATCGATGTTGTCATGCTTAAAAGCCCAATATGCTTTGTGTTCTAACACCAACTGGTAAAGTGACAACGCTTTTTTCCCATAGACTAATTATATGGAGTACTGATCCTAGTCGGAGTCTTATAAGCGGTTCTGAAAGCCCATAATGCATCAATCTAGTTTTGTCGGACCATGAGGCAAAACGGTTTTTCCTCCCTTTCCCTCCCCCTCCGACCGTCCCTCTCCCTAAATTCTTTAGAGAGCCTGTCGATTCGTGACTTCAACCCTGACAACTCTTTGAGTGTGGTAAGGAGTCCGAAAGAGATGGGTGACACCATATTTGACATAACTTTATCCAAATTTGTCGTACAAAAAATGGTCCCACGTATCGCTTATGATTGCCACAAGCGGAGCACACCGAATCGGGAGAAAAGATTTTTAAAAAAATAACTTTAACAAACTACACTAGCATCGTTGTAGGGATCGCTTTTTTTGCTTCATAACCCATTTGGAAAGATAATCGAACGGCTACTAGAATATAATTGTTACCACCTTGATACGGAAAATGTCCCATAAAATCAATTCCCCCATAAATCGAAAATCACAAAACTTGTATTGCATTTTGAGGCATCTCATCACGTTAAGAGATTTTTGCCTTGTCTTTGAAAAGCATCAAAGATTTTATAAACAAATTCCTTAGAAGGCATCCTTAATAACTGGTAGGGCCAATAAACCGCATCAAAACCTGTCTTGGCGGTAAAGTTGGCTTCGTAGTGTCCCCCGGTGGGTCCACTATGACAAGCTTGTCGAGAATTTTCAAGAGCTTCTTTGCCATATACACACCTTCGTATTAATTTGACCCGCTACAATTCTTGAAAAGAAAAGTTTCATCCCCAAAAATGAATGTTTTACAACTTAAGAACTTGTTTTCCCTCTTGAGTCGACATTCCTTTTTTAATGAAATTTCCCCCCTGCGTGGTAGTTAGCAAAATCGCAAACCACTGGGAACTTGGTCTTTGGAAGTTAACACACTAAAGTTCTCTAAAGGAACAGTCTCCGTAAAATTCGTTCTTTCTTTTGGATCAAAAGTATTTTCGTAAGGGTTTTCAAGACGAGAGAGGTGATCGGCTGCATAGTTTTCAGCTCCCTTGGTATCAATAACCTTAAAATCAAATTCTTGAAGAAGTAAGACCCAGCGAAGCAATCTTGCTTTGGCATCTTTCTTGTTGAAGAGATATTTCAAAGCGGAGTGGTCCGTATAAACAACACTCTTGTTCATGATTAGATATGATCGAAACTTCTCGAAAGCATAAACAACTGCAAGCATCTCCTTCTCGGTTGTCGTGTAATTTGTTTCTGCTTCAGTCATTGTCTTACTAGCGTAATGAATTGGTCGAAAATGCTTCTCAATCCTTTGTCCTAGAACCGCACCTATTGCATAATCACTTGCATCGCACATGATTTCAAAAGGTTGGTCCCAATTTGGAGCAATGAGAATTGGAGCTTCGGTTAGCTTCTTTTTCAATGTTTGAAAGGCTAGAATGCAATCTTCCGAAAAAATGAAAGGAGTGTTCTTTTCTAAAAGATGGGTCATGGGTCGAGAGATTTTGGAAAAGTCTTTGATGAGCAGCCCGAGAAAAACTTCGAATCCTTTGACGGCTGAACGGATGAGGAAGCTTAAGAAAATTACATCAACTTTAGCCTTATCGACTTCAATTCCTTTTCTAGAGATCTTATGTCCTAAAACAATGCCCTCTTTAACCATGAAATGCTCTTTTCCCAATTTAGTGCTAATTTGGTGTCTTCACACCTTTTAAGCATTTTAATCTAGATAGCAAGACATTAGGAAAAAGAATCTCCAAAAACTGAAAAATCATCCAAAAAACTTTCCATCGTTTTTTCTATCATATCCGTGAAAAATTCCCACATACAACGTTGGAAAGTTCCGGGTGCATTGCACAAAACCGAAAGGCAATACGACGGTTACGCTAAAGTTCCGTATGGGCACGTGAAAGTAGTTTTCTCTTGATCTTTAGGATCAATTGGGATTTGAAAATACCCTGAAAAAACCACTAATAAACATAAAACTCGTTCCGCGCCAGGCTAATCGCTCTAACATTTGGTCCATGAATGGTATCCGTGAAGAATGGTCTTTACAAGTTGCTCGTTTATCTAATCGATAATCGATGCAAACTCAACTCTCCAACCCGTACTAAGTCTTGTAGGCAAACCACCCATTTTCTTACGTATAGTGACAACGGTCCAACCACACCTTATTAGGAACACAATGACGGAGACTAACCCATGGAACTATCCCGATATTGGATAAATCAATCCTGCATCAAGAAGACTTTCTACTTCTTTCTTGATGACGTCGTGGATTCTAGGTTAAACCCTCCAATGGATGTTTGGACTGAAGGTTGGTAATAATCATCTTCTAAAAAGGATTTGTGTGAGCAAAACTCTGGATCTCAAATCACTCGGATATCAGAAAGGTTTCCTAAGCAATTGGCTTGTTTTTCCCTTCGGTTTTTCAAAACATTAAATAGTGAGGCTTTTTCATCTTGGCTCAATCTTTTTGAAATTATGACTGGGAGCATTGTTATTTTCCCCCCTCTAAAAATGCATACTCTAGATGCGGAGGTAACTCTTAAAAGCTCGACTTCAGGATTTTCAATCTTTTGGATCATAAGAGTAGCATATTCCGACTGAAGACTTCATTGGTCGACAACTTTAAGATCTTTTGAAGTTCTGGTAAATAATCACCATGGTTTGTGTGATGTAATGGACTCATTTGTTGAGTATGTGCCAGCTAGAATGAGAATGTCACCACTCGGGATCATATTAAGTATCATTAGAAAACTTGTGAAACGGTTCAGCATCATCGATTGCTAAGAAAGCATCGGCTACTTCAAAGATAGAAAATCACTTTCATCAAACGAGTAATCTTGGAGATGAATTATAAACAACGGAACGAAAGTAACGGAGAAGGATGTTGAAAGCAACGGAATCAGCAAATTCCCCAAGTACAACTGTGAGACTCCTTCACAAGGTAGCATCGATTAGATTCAAACCTACTTCAATATGATTCGAGATATTTTGTATGAAATGGAATGTGCAATCACCACATAAAAGGGTTAAAACGATTGAGATCATCATTCCCTAAGAGTAAATTCTCCTTCGTAAACATCAATTTAAAAACAGAGCCGTCCTAAGAAAGGGTCGCCCGAGTATCAACGGTACTCGAGGATCGGCTATAAAATCTAGAACAACGAAATCGGCAGGAAAGTAAAATTTCCCTACTTTGACAAAAACATTTTCCGGCTACACCGGTTGGTTTGGAAATTGTACGGTCGGCTAATTCTAATTACATTTTGTTTCGGTAAGGCCTGATATTAAGCTTTTTTTCCAAATGGATAAAGGCATGAGATTGAAACTAGCACCAAAAATCGGCAAGGCTAAGTAACTATCAAACTCTGAAAAATCACAAGGAATTAGAAATCGACCGAAGGGGTCACCTAGCTTTTCTGGAAGCTTTTTTAAGGACACACCTGCACTACAATATTTATTCACACGGTGTTTTTGGTTAATTCGAACAACTGGCTTTGTGAATTAACAATCTTTTATAAAACATCGTGAGCAAACTTTGGGCATAGAATTGGAGCATCTTCTTGCGAAACTTAGCTCAAATGTGAAGATTACGTAAGATTTCCATAAACTTTTGAAGCTAGATATCTTCCTTTTCACTAATCTTTTGTTTAGTTGATCTTGAGGGGTAAGGCAAATAGGTTTAGGCTTGTTAGCAACCCGAAAGAAGGTTCTTTGATTTGGTTCTTTGTCTTTGGGTTGTTCTGGACTAATGGAAGGAGGTTGGATGTTACTTCGGTTGCTTGGTAAGCTTCCTTTATCCATATTGTCCACCCCTCACTTTCCTTTTCCACACCACCACACCGGCGTGGAATTGGAGGGTCCATCGTATGAAACACCACTACGAGTTGTAATTGCCTTGGCTTCATTCCTAGGGTTTGGAATGGTATTGCTTGGTAAAGAATCTTGAACTTGAAGGTTGTTGCTATTATAACTTTGCATTGAAACCGAGCACATTTTCTGAAAATCATCTTGCTTCTTTTGAGACTCAATGTAAACCTTTGAGAAAATCATTTTGAAAATTATCCAACTTCTTTTGCAAATTATTCATGTTCGCATCATAGCTTTAGAATATTTTTCAAATTCCTTATTAGACACACTAGTTAGTTAGGAGGTTTTAAGAGTAAAAAACTTTTGATTGATTGGTGTTGATTGGTTGGTGTTTTCGTATGTGGAGCTTGATAAACTTGATTTGGTTGTTTTTTGACTGGTTTTTTGATTAAAGTTTGTTTTTTCCAAGGTTTTTGGTTGAAATTAGAATTGGTTATACCTGTGATAACGGGTGGATTGTTTTGGACATGCGTTGATTGAAAACCTGGTGGTCTCATTTGAACTTGCCAAATATAGAAGGTTGGTTTTCTTTGAGAAAATATCCAACTCTTCGTTTTGTTGAAATGTTGGATATTAATCTTGAAAAACAGAAAATCTTTCCAACCAACTCAGAGTTAACGACAAAGGTTAAAATGGGATTTGATCACCAAGTGACACATACTTCCTCTACTTGCTTATGACGGGTGCAGGAGTAGTATCAACTAAGCTTACATTACATTCAACATTTTGTTCATCTTAATAGTCAGCTTATCCTCGAGAGAAGCGGCTATTTGTTGCATATCGAAAGAATTATTAGAAGGTGAAGAAATTAGAAGGATGAGCATCTGTCTCACCTCTTGAATCATTAGCAAGACTTCTGGTAGTAAACGAACTTTGACTTTCTTTCAATAATAGCTAAACCTTCTGAGGCATCATTTCTAAGAAATTACCACCATGGCATGCAGAATCTAAGGCATCTTGAACGTTTTGAAATTCAGAAAATTGTAAAAGGTATCGAGTTGGTGGAGTTCTGAAAACCATGGTTAGGACATTACGAAGGAGTCCTTTAAAAAATTTCCCATGCTCATTAAAAGTGCTTCGTTTGGTTATTGATAAAAAAGTAATGATTCTCATTATCGATAGTAAGTAGTTTTTTGAAAAGGTGGGAATTATTTGGTTTATGAATTTTGAAACAAGGTCGTCGCCATGTGATAAATGATCTAGGAGTCCTTTTCCTAACCAATCACGGCTTCACCGTCTAGAGAAAAAGGTAAAAGCAAAAGCTTTACCGAAGTAGTCTGAACTTCTGATGTCTAAAACTTGAAGTGACTTTTAAAAAATCGAAGGTGATTTTGGGACTTTCTACCCTATAACTTATTTGCTTTTGCACAAGATTTGATTAAAGGTTGCTTAAGCTCGAAGATTGTGTTTACATTGATCGGTGGAACAACATGAATTCTTCATATCCCTCGATGGATGCTTTGAAACATTTGGCCATTGTACGATATTGTCGACCATTGGAACAAACCGTTTTGTTCAACAATAGGTCATCTAAATCAAATTTTCACAACAAGCCGAAGAGTTTTTTTTTGTTATTTTGTTGTTGTCTGACGTCATCGAGATATTGCGAACGAGTGCTCATAAAAAAAACTAACAATTAAAAAAGCAAAACTTTACAGTAATTTTTTTTATATATAACATATTTTTACGAATTTTTAACGTTTTCACGAAAGGAGACTTAAACCCAATAATCGAACAACTCACGTTAGCTCTTGAAAAATTGCATTTCAAGGTGAGCCGTACTTTGGTATAGACACAAAAGGCAAGTGGTAAAATCTTTGATTACGATTTTGGAGAACCAACAATTTCCACCGTAAATGAAATGAAAAACAACCTCCGTTGAGAATGTTATATTTTGGAAATTTATGAACCATTGTGTGATTTTTATTTCTTATAATTGAAAAAGAGAAGATTTTTTATATTTTTTTGGATTTTTCTTAATGTTTTATATTTTTATTTCTTTATCCTTAACTAAAAAGAAAAGTGAAAAATATATATATATTTTTTTTACCTTTATATATATTTTATACATTGATTTTTTTTATTGATTATGAAAGCAAAAACAAAACTTTCTAGATGAAAGGATCTCAAACCAAATCAACAAACACAAAACGTAAGAACGAAACAACTAGTCCCAGCACGGCGCCAAAAACTTGATTCGTAGGAAGTTTATACAACGAAAGATATTTATAAGAATATAAAACTTAAAAAGAGTAATTAAAAGATTAACCAAGTTACCACCTGACAAAATTCACACTCTCAAAAATATAAATAATATAATATATGAATACTGTTTTATATTATACCGTGTAATATGATCACCAGCGGGTCGTTTCCCCAACGACAAGTGAAATTGTAAAACCATTACGCCTATGGTTCGGATCCCTGATTTGAATGAATCAAAAGATATTTTGGATAAGCAATTACTACGAAATTAAGAAGTAACAAATAATGACAATTAAGCAAATAATCAAATGTTAAAATCTCCATAAAATTAAACTAAATTTTCACTAAATGAAGAAAAATGTGGACAAGAAAATTAATTAAAAAAGTAAAAGCCCGTAATTTTTATCTTTTTATAACATTTAATTAACACTAATTAGAAAAATCAAACTAAATACTAATTTAAATTAATAACTTAAATTAAAAATTACTAAGGACTAAGGATGCAAAAACCTAAGAAAACTACGGGAAACAAACAAACAAAACGTATGGACTAACCTGAAAAACAATTAAAATCGAAAAGTTACACTTTCTTTCAATCTACCCCTGAGAATCTATCCCGACAAACAACTATGACCAATTAATCAATACGAAATTTTAAAGAGCTTAATAAAGAAAAACTCAAAGAAGCAAAGTGTAAAGAAAGCCAGGTGAACAAGATTAATAAAGGCTACTTGGGCTGAAACTCACACATAAGCTCTCAAAGAGCTTATCTTTAAGCTGTTACAGAAAGGAGGGCTTATCCCTTGGTTCTAGAAAATAAGCTATAGAAAACTCAAAACTAGATCAAAATGAAAGAGGAAAGAAGTTCTAAAGAGCTACGATATGCTTAAAAATCCAATAAATAAAGAAAGCTAAAGCTTAAAAACAACTTTTATGCAACTGAAAATGAATCATGAAATAAGCAAACTCAGAAATAAGCAAAGAAACACAAGATACGCGAAGCAAGATAAAAAAACTTTATTAATGCTATATTAACTCAAAAACTTTGAAGACATATTAAACTACCTATAAGCTATCTAATTAAGCTGGAAAATCTAGACCCATAAGCTAAATTAACAAATTTAAATATCCTAAGGACTCTAAAAGTACTCTGATTTTGGATTTATTCCAGATTTTTTAATGACTTTGACAGCTAAATTAACTAGGAAAATATCTATGAAACTACAAAAAAGAAAAACTTAAAATGCAATAAACTATATTAAAACTTAAATCCTACTGAATTTAATAAGCTAAATCATAAAAATTATTGCTCTAAATTAAGCTGAGAACACAGCAGTACTAACTGAGGTTAGTACTGCTAGTGTAAAAATTTAACAGTATTTTCAAGTATGAAAGTACTATGCTGATGCAATTTGAACGTTTAAATAACACTTAAGCTAGAAATGAAGACTAGATAAATAAAAGACTAAGCTAAATTCATAATGAGCTATAACTAAACTTAATCCTACTTGAATTCCTAGCTTAAATCTAAGCTAGCAGTACTAACTTGTGAAAGCAGTACTAACTTGTGAAAGCAGTACTAACTTGGAAGTTAGTACTGGTAGTGTAAAGGTTCAGCAGTATTAACTTATGTTAATACTGCTAGTGCAAATTAAGAGTGCACTAAACCAAACACTCCTTTATCATTATGACAGAGTTGAGAAAAGCTTTTAAGAGAAATCTAATGAACAAATACTAATACCCAGATAAAAACTTATCTTAAAACAAACTTATTAATCATGATTACACAATTGAATAAGTTAAAATTCTAAAATCTTAACTAAATAAACCAATGTTTTTTGGATTTAATGATTTTTTATGACAGAAATTGATAACTAAAGGATCTATAACTATTAAGCAAAAAACAGATGAGACAAACAACTAATAAGTACTAGAAGAGACATTATAAACACTAATAAGCAAAGAGAATAAGCAAATAAGCAATATTAAACATATAAGCTATAACTAAGCAATTAAACTAAAATTAGAGAAGAGTGAAAAGAGAAACTTACTTGATCCTTTAGCTAAACAAAAGGAACCAATAAAGGCAGCTAAGCTACCATCACTCTAGCTTTATAAGCTAGATGTATAAAGTCCTTGGGAACTCTTCCAGAGTAAAGATCCCCTTCCAAATAGCTCAAATACAATAAGATCCATAAATTGATTTAAACAGATTAAAGGGTTTAAGTACGATTAATTCTGAATGAAAACAAGCTCTATTTTCCATCAGCTTATAGACTGAAAGAGCTTATTATGATCATATTGAGATAATTTTTGGCTTATTAAGATAACTTTATACCTTTAAATTGAAAGCTTATCAAATGAAATTTAAAACCACTAAAAACCTGAATTACATTAATTAAAAGAAAGCTGATTACAATACTTAAAAAGGAAATTATACATATAAGAAAATTACGAATTTAATCTAAAAAATAATAATAAAAACTAAAATCGACTACTAAAACCTAGAATGGTTGTGTTTGTGAGAAGTAGTCAATTTTTTATAGTGGCTAAGCTGAAGCTTCTAGACTCTTGCCTTGCTCTCCAAACATTAATCTCTCCATTACATTCACAATCAATTGATCATCATTGGTAGTCGTTGGATCAATTTGTGGACACACTGAGGATTGGTCAGCGTGTCATTCCCTTGATGTTAGACGTTTGTTTGCATCATTGTGAGAGTTTTAGTACAAAAAAACCCACCCCTCCTTAAAAAGGTTGTGCTTCTTCATTGATTACATGGCATTGAGCTTGCAGCTAGGATAGGAGTTGAGAGGTTGTGTATAGTATCCCCTTTTGAATAGGACTAATTAGTCCTTGCATTGAGCTTGAGCTTCCTTAATTGACCAAACGCAACCCTTTAATTTTTTGATTTGCCCCCCTTGTTTTAATCCATGGTGTTAAAATGGGAAGTGACGATGAATAGTTGTTTTGTAGTTACCCCGCCTTTTTATTATAACTTGATATCGCGGGTAAATTTCAGTTGAACTTGCCCTCTTGGCCAATTTCAGTCCCATTTATTCTTTGTTTATTTCCATTTCTAGTAATAAATAACTTTGGCAAATATCAAGAATGGTCCTTGTGGATGTTATTAAAGGATTTATAGCTAGGTATTGGGCTTCCGGCTATGTACTCTTCTGATTCTTGTGTCGTGCTTGTCGTTTTTGACTTTTTCCCCCTTGTGATTTTTTTTGACTTATCCGTACCTGCACACACAAAACACAAATACAAGCATATTTTTGCCATTTTTGGTCTGTTTTGGGTTTAATTGGGTTATTTTAGGTACAAACGGATATGTGTATTTTACACTTATCAATCCTACCCGTACAAATCTTTAATCATTGGATCTCTCTTTTGAGCCGTTGGATCACATATTTGCACACATGGATTGCCAAGCTGTCATTCCTTTGATGTGACAGCTTGTGTTACTTGTGTGAGTGATTGTAGTGTAAAACTCACCATTCTTGTGCTTCTTGCCATAGCCACGTGGCATTGTGAGCTAAAGAGGGTGTTTGATTGACTTATTTGACCCTGCCATCCTGTTGTAGTCCTTATGAATTGACCAATGCACCCTTTAATTTGCATTTGCCCCTTGATTTGACCATAGGTAAATGAGGTAGGGGACGATCTACAGTAAAACTGTATTTCGCGCCCTTTTTTAACTAAACGGGTAAAATACATTTGAACTTTGGGCTTTTTGCAAGATTGGTCCTTGTAGTTGGTTTATTAAAGGTGTAGTGTAAAACAATTTTCAGAAATGGCACAAATGGTCCTTGGAGTTTATTAAAAGGGAAATGGGCTAGGGATTTTGGGCTTTGGTTATGGGCTTTTGATCCGGGTATGGTTATTAGGGAATTAAGGGCCCATTTATAGTTTAGGGACAATTTGTGTAAACTTTTGAACTTGGAGGGACTGAAATGAAACATTTGGGATTTGTCCTTTTGTGAGTTGACTTTTCTTTGCTAGGGTTTGACTTTCTTTGACTGAAGCTTGACCATAGTTGACTTTTCTTGAATCCTTGGCTTCTTTTGTGCTCTTCCGTTTCTCGTGTCCGTGTTTGCCCGTTTTTGGCGGTTTTCTTGTGATTTTTGATATATCCGTACCTGCACACACAAAACACAAAAACAAGCATATTTTTGCCATTTTTAGTATGTTTTGAGTTTAATTGGGCTATTTTAGGTATAAACGGATATGTGTATTTTACACTTTATCAAAATTCCCCAAACTAAACGATTGTGTGTCCTCACGCAATATTACATGCCTTATAACCAAGTACTAAGAAATTTCCCCAAACTAATCCTTTTTTGCGGGGAAAATTTCTAAGTCACAAGTTATAAAACACCCGATTTCCCATTTTCAAAGATTTTTTATTTTTTATGATTTTTTTCTTGATATATTCCTAACTACAACTTATTTGTGTTGACATAATGTATTGTTTTCATTACCTCTTTGGTAACTTTAAGGATCATGGAACAAAAAGCACATTTAAGTGTCTAAAAGATAACTTCATCATTCCCGATTTTTCACTTTTCCCATGCTAAGCTTAAAAATAAGATCACCGTTAAGTACGAGCTAAGATGCTAAGACTACTTATAATTACAACTTGTGAATTTTTCTTCCCGACATATATCATATACTTAAGTGTGTGTGCTCAAATTAATTTAAACCATTAAATCCACAAATTTAGATAGTTGAAATCCGACTAAGCTTTACACATGGGCCTTTTGGGCTAATATGTTAATAACATAGTAAGATCACAACTCAAAGCAAAACCAAAAACCTCCTTAGCTTAAGACATCGTTTGGTTCACTTACCCCTGGAAATGATCTGCTTCTCTAGCTATCCCATGTCAATCGGTAAGTGCTATGGTTTATGTGGACCCCATCCGGAGATAAAAATAAAGAGCTAATGAACTTGCGATGAAAAAAGCCTTGTTAGACTTTTGAAAATGGTTGGTTCAAAAGATACTTTTTGTTTTAGAGATGAAAATCTTGTACTATTTATTTTCTAACTTGACAAACTTAACTATACATTATATTTAATATTAGGTAGAACCGGTATCACTTTTCTTTCACGTCACCATCGGCCCACGCCTCCTACAACGAGTCCGTGTACTTATTATGATACCGATCTAAAGTACATCATCCCACCCTTTCTTTCGATGTCACATCGGAGCGAACCGACAATAATGCCCATGTACTTTATGCGATGTGGAGTTTGTATAATTGTATTAACTTAAGGATTTATAACTTGCATCCTTTAATTCATCAACTATATTAAATTTTTTCATCATTTTTTTTTCTTGCAAGATTTTTTACAACATAATTATTTTTGCAAATAGAAAAATTTCGTTTTAGAAAACCAAAGTATAAGCTTGAACCAAAATTCTTATTTACAAATGATTAGCTATTATCATCGATAAAGCTTTTTCTCTAAATATGTTGATTAAACTTTTATGAGGCAAAATTCTAAATTGTAAAAATTAAAAAAGAACTGTATAATTAATCATTGAAGAACTTCGGTGAAGAAAAAACCATATGTTCTTTTTATAGCCTTTAAGTTTTCCAAATAACCTTGGTTAGCATCCTAATCGTAATCAACACTACATCTCTTATGTTTTTTGCCAATTTAAAACCTCTAATAGAAATTCGCCAATTACTTCTTAGCCTATATAAAATCCACTCGGCATATTTTAAAATCTACTTTAGCTTAGTAACAAGTCTTTATCATTTACTAATGATTCAAGTCTAGCATGTTTAAAGTCTACATGAGAGCTAGCACAACTAATCAACATGAATTGTTAAGGGAGAAAGCTAGGAATCTTCAAAAGTTTGATCGGGTCCAAAAAAAATTATTCTTATTTTTTTTTAATCACCAATGGAAATACTACATTCGTGTCTTAAACTCTTATTTTTTAATCAATACTAATAATTATTTTTTTCTTTTTCATTTTTTTCCTACAATAAAACTTTAAAAATTTAATTGGTTTTTTGCTATTTTTGTGGGAAAACGGGTATGTGAAAAACAAAACAATAAGCAAGGTAACATTCAAATCGATAGATTCCTCCCGAAACTTAAAACAACAACTTTTCTCAATGTTAAGGCGGGGTTCTACGCAAATCTAAGTGTTATTATTTATGACAAAGATAACCATGAATGTATAGATGAAAGATATTCGTTTCCCCAAACTAATGACAAAGCATAAGGAATAGGAAGCTCGAGTGATCGGGACACACACCGAACACCGAGAGTCTTCAGAAAATTTGCGGTTTAATCTGCAAAAATCACAAGCACAACAACAAACACAAAGAACGGAAGAGTACAAGCCTCCTCATACACATTAGAAACTAGCAAAGAAAAATAGAATAATGGATAAGCATGGGGTGCCTCACGAAGCGCTTTGTTTTTGGTAACAAGTCACATAGCTTAACTCGATCCTGGAATTCATTCGTCTCTTAGGAGAGCAAATAGAACTGGGTTAAGAGAAAAAATGAAACGTAGAGTTGCCGGGTTTCCCAAAAATGGAGGTCCTCACTTCCTACGGAGAGAATAAAGGAGAATCTGGGTTGTTGAAAAAGGAAAGAAAAGTCCCAAATGAAAAAAAGTGAAGGAATTGACATCTTCAACATTTAGGGATAAAACAATTTCTCCTTGGTTAAAATCTTCATTTCTCATAGCCGTAGCAGGCTTAAAATTTAAGCAAACCATCGGATTGGTTCCGGTGTCGTGAGGACGAGGGATGATGGGTTGTCTGATGATCAGGTTAGGTAACTCATTATATCATCTTCGGGGAAATCATTCATTCTCAACAATGGTGGGAATTAAAAATCATATGAACGAGGAATATTATCGATCTCTTCTTGAACGGGGTCCCACTATTCTCAACGGGTATAGGAGATAGGGGAAGATATTCGATAATTGAAACTCGGATTAGAATGAACATTTTCCTGTGGCCGAGAAGTTGAAAAACTCCAAAGCAATAGTCATATGATTAAGATTAATCATCAGTCACGAACATACTTAAAGGAAGAGGTTTTTTAAGTTCACGACGAACTCATGGTGAAGGAGGATCACTCCTTGGAGAAAAAGTTATTGAAGTATTATGAATGGATTCATCTTGTTTTGGTTCATGATCGGAAATCACTTCGGGAGGGAGATTATGGGTGGTATCATCACTAAGTAGATTGTTAAGAAAATTACATCTCCTTTTGAATCGAAATAACCTTCCTCAAAATTAGAAGAAACTTCCATGGTTAGAAAATCATAGATTTCATCAATATCGTCTTCTGGAGCGAAACTCTCAACCTTATCGGTTAAAGGTGTGTTAAGTAAAACTGGCTCATCTGAAACGTTGGAGCTCTTGTTTAAGACATCTTCATCCATCTCGTTAAAGAGAGGATTTTCGTTGCTAGAGGTGAAGTTATTATCAAATTCGAAAAGAGGGTTTGAATAAACTTGAAAATTTTCTACATGAACGTCTTTTTTAAGAAGAGTGAGTTCATCGACGAACTCCTTAAGAATTTTGCTTGTCTTCACCGGAGAAGAACTAGGAGGAAGAGCATCGGAATGATTAGTGGTACTGCTACTAAATGGCTCATCTTTCGAAAAATCAATGAGAGAAATAGCGTGAGCAAATTGCTTATTCTTGCTTTTCTCAGATTTTTCAGCATAAACGACAAGTTCATCGCTTCCTACTCTTAAAGTTAATTTTTCCTCATATAGATCAATGAGAGCTTTTGCGGTGCGAAGGAAAGGTCTCCCTAAAATAATAGGCACTCTCGGGTCTGGTTCAAAATTAACCACTACAAAATCAGCAAGAAAAGTGAAACCATCAACTCTAACTACAACATCCTTGGCTATACCCATTGGGTGGGTAATGGAACGATTGGCAAGCTCGAGTGTCATTCGGGTGGGTTTCAAAGCTCCAAGCCCAAGTTTCTTGTAGATAGAATGAGGTAAAAGATTTATGCTAGCTCCGGAATCGACTAAAGCATTAGTCCTATCAAGTTCTTGTAGAGCACACGGAATAAGAAATTTTCCAGGATCTTCGAGCTTCTTGGGAACTTTGTTCAAGATGATGGCAGAACATTCAGCATTTACGGTCGTAATGGCGATCTCCTCGAGTTTCTCTTTGTTCCTTAGCAACGAGCTTAACCATTTGTTGAACTTTGGCATTTCGACGAGAGCATCTTTCAATCCAATCTCTAACGGAGTTGTTGAACATCTTTGGAATCTCTACTATGTTGAGCACTTGGTTTATCATTCTCCCTCACTTTCATCCTCTTGGGGTATGAAAGTTTAGGTTGATATGAATTAGGGTCTGGAGAATTAGGCTCTGAAATAGTTTTCTTAGCCATTGGTTTTGGAATTTCAATAAAAATGGAATCATGATTCTCCGGAGGTGGGACTTGTGCGGTATTTTCTGAACTGGGTTTTTGCACTTTGTCCATTGATGTCTCCGGGTTTTGTTCGGGTTCCTTTAGAGGAATAGAAACAACGGGTGTAGGAACAAGAGGAGTCGAAGGTCCTTCACAAGTTTTACCACTTCGTGTGGTAATAGCATTGACATGCTCATGAGGGTTAGTTATGGTTTGACTTGGTAGAGTTCCTGAATTCGATGACGAAGAGGTGTTGGAAGTTATGAACTTAGAAAGCATTTTCGTTAAATTTGTCATTTGGTTTTGTAAACCTTGGCCTTGATTTTGCATATTCCGTAATACAACATCATTAGCCTTGACATAATTCTCGAAATCGGTCTTTGAAACCCCTTGCATTTGTTAAGGAGGAGCTTGATAAACTGGTGGTTGATTAGTCGAAGGTTGGTAAACTTGTCCTTGGTTGATGTTACGGTTTTGATTAAAATTGGTTCCTCAATTTTGGTTGAAATTATTTCCTTGATTTGGATTGAAACGGTTTTGATTGTTTTGAATCGGAGGAAAACCAGGTGGTCGGATTTGGTTTGCAACCATCGGAGGTCTAGAATTGGAATTTCCTTGATTAAAATTAGCTGCAGCAGCTTGTGAAACGTACTCTTGAATGTTGTCTTGATAAACATTGCCATCGGTGGCTAGACAGTTTTTATAAGAATGAGCACCTCCACAAGTTACACAACTCTGCTCGACCGCTTTTACAGATGCGGAAGCTTGGGCTTTTTGTTTGTCGATAAGCATAGTTTTCATCAAATTCTTAAGTCCAGACACTTCGGTTGTAGAACAGCAACATCTAGTGAATTCCTAGTGACAATGTAGATGAAATTCGAACATCACTTTAGGCAAACGGACTATGCCTTGTTTCTTGAATTATGGATCCTTGGATTTACTTTCGATAATTCTCCTGAGCATTCACGATGGGCATTTATCTAAAAAGTTTTCCACCCGCCGCAGCAGGAATTCAATAAGTCTTGATCCTTAGATTCAATGCATTGTAAAAACGTATCAATTGATGTAATTCTAAAAAAATCCGTGATGTGGGCATGCTCAAGAGGTCATTTAAATCGATCCAAAGCCTCATAAATGTTTCATCAAAATCTTTGTTGAAATTCGTGTTTCGTTACGAAGATTTGTCGTTTTTTAAGGAGGAAAGAATTGATAATGAATTTTGAAACGAGATCATCCCATGTCAAAATCGATCGAGAAGGTTCTTTTTCTAGCAAAATCTGGGCTGAACCTTAAAGAGAAAACGGAAAAAGCATAAGCTTAATTGACGTGCTCGGGACGTTTGGGAATCTCATTGTTGAAGTAATCTTATTGAAATAACGGATGTGAGCACGTGGATCCTCTTTATCATGTCCGAAAAACTGTTTTGTTTTAAACCAAAATTGATCAAACCTTATGCTTTAGCTCAAGTTTAGAATTAATTTCGGGATTAACAAATTGAATCTCGTAACCTTGGTGGGTGCTTGAGAGCAATTGTGCCATATCCGGTTATCAGCCATCATAATAATGGAGGATTTAACAAAAGGGTTTCTTATAAATGAAATGGATGCACAACAGTCCGGTTTAGCTTTGTTTATAAACCCCGTATTTTTTCTAGGACAATGGTACGAGTTTGATAAAGTCGCTATTTATTTTTTTATTGTACGCGTTTGTTTTTATAGAATAGTTTAAGTTTAATGCGTAAGCATTGAAAAATAATCACTGGTTAACGTAAACGGCATCAAGCAAAATTATTGTTTAGTCCAAACCAGGTGTTAAAGTAATTATTTTGAGGATAATTATTAACATTACACAAGTTATTTTATCGGATACGTGAAAGTGTTTACGTTTTCTGATAATTGATAATTGGTTTTCCGAAACCCTAAAAATTAACGTACGCTTCAACAAATACCTACGTTTATATACAATGATCAAAGTTTATAAAACTTTATGCATATGTATATATTTATACACATCTCATATGATTGTACAAAATAACAAATACTTTACGAAATACCAAGACATTACAAGTAAACATTTATATAAAAACAACACTTTACTTTTTTTTATATAAACTTTACTTACACATTTCTTTTATATAAATACACAAGTAACTTATTAATAAAAGAAATAAGCTAGAAAACACTTTCCTTAATATCATGGGATGATACCCATGACAGGAGACCAAGACATAAACCATTAAAGGCCCTTGTTTCCCTCCTCTTGGTCCCCTTGAACCCACGCACCAACCATGTCCCCCCCTTTGATTTTTCTTAGTCAAACTTGGCTACAAATATCTTCATTCTCTTCCTATAAATACACATGCATGCATAAGTAAACTTTACATAAACTCTTTTACTTAGAAAAAATATTTTCTTTCTCTCTTTTGTAAGCCAAAACCCACGGCATTATTAACAATCATAAGCAAACCATACAAAATTTTTATACAATCCATACAACCCTTTACACATCAATCCTAAGGCATACTAAGGTGTTTTCAAGCATTGGTTCATCATTTGCAAGGATTAAGGAAGAAAAGGGAAGATTAGGGTTTCAAACCTAATCTAGGGTTTATAAGCTTGTAAGCTTTGGTTTTGA
>BQNB010038423.1:8671-42592 GCA_026074375.1 Tanacetum coccineum | reverse complement strand
CTTATGTTTCTAACTCTTTAAAACATTTTTAAAAATCCTTTAGCCTAGGTTAAAGATTCGGACAACAAGCTTTATTTTCCAAAACATAACCAAAAATCACCTAAACTTCGCATTAGTGCCTATTCTAGCCCTAATCTCTATCCACCAATATTTCGCCATCAAAACCACAATAAATACTAACCTAATCCTATCATTTCTATTGTTGCAACACTCATGATCACTCATACTCACAACCAAAACCTTTTGTAAATCAAAGAATCATAAAACAATACTAGTTTATGTTTTAACTTGTTTATTTTCAAAAACCACAAACACATAAGCCTTGAAACTTGAGAATGATGAGGAAATAGAACACTTACAAAAATAAGATGAGTCAAGTAACACATAAGATCTAACCAAAACCTTAGATCTATAAAAAAAACCAAAATGATCTTGTAAAACCCACTTGATGAACCAAAACCCTAACTTATGAAATCTTGAATAATCCTTGAAACCAAAGAAACCCTTATTGGAAACACCTTAGATATGAATGAAAATGATCTTGGAATAGTTATATCATGCTAGAAATAAAATATATGAAAGTGTTTTTGTGTGTGTTGTTTGTCGTGAGCAAGAAGAAGAGCAGAGGGAGAGAAAATATTTTTATCACTTGGTATTTATAGGAAATGACTAGCTTAAGGGGTCTCTTAGCTTATCAATAGAAGGGAACCAAATGGCTAAGTGACTAACATACACTAAAGGTGTGTGTGGTGTTGGTTCGAACGCAAAGATCCAAGGGGAGGGGGTTCATGGTTTGATCACTAGCTTTTCTAAATAATTCAAGATTCCTTCTTTAATACATAGTGGAGTTGTGATCCTTACTATGCAAGATGACAAAAGATGTGTAAGTAGGTGTTGGGTGCATGGGAGGGTGGAGACAACATGTCCCTATCCATGTTTCCTAAGCTTGTATTCAAAATAAAGTGGAAAGATTCCACTCCATTTAATTAAGAGTGTGCATGTATGCATGTGAATTGAGTAGGGGGGATGACCACGAAATTTTTGACTTCTAAACCCAACATATATGATAACTAGAGTTTACACGAAAAGATTACGGGTTTTCGGGGTTCTGTTAGGTCAAAAATGCGAAAAACGTAAATTATACGCTAAAATGTAAAAATTAATATCGGGAGTGAACGTAAACTACGTAACACTTTAAAATGATAAAATATTTCATATAATATCTAGACTAATCAAAATCCGAAGCCGGAACGCGTCTGATGACGCTTTTCAAATTCACGCGGGATAACCTCTCGGTTTTAGGTTAAATTCAAACGTAACAGATAAAATTCAAAATAATAATCGAAATAGTTTAAAATATTGACCTGAAATTTATGGGGTGTGACAATTATTGGAAATTTTAGGTGACATATGGTTTTTCACCAACTTTTGACACAATTAATTATAGACTCGAGTTGTCTTAATGAATAACACGTTATTAAGTTACATGCTTCTTCGTAAGAGTTTCATAACGATATAATAAGTGTCTAAAACTTAGCTAGTGTGAATGAGAAATCGTGTCTTAGAGTGGGTGTTTATAATGGAACGTAAAGAAATAAATTGTATTAATCTTGTCCCATGTTTGTGTTTATATGTATCTTGTTGAAATCTTTGAATTATGATAAGAAACTTGGATAATTAGAGAACTTGTGTCTATAGCTAACAAAATTAAAATATCTTGTTGAAATCAAGACATATTTATGAGGTTTTATTGGAAGACGAAAATATCATCGCAAAACTTGAAAAAGGTGATAACTAGAGAACTTATGTCTTTAGTTGTTTTCTTAACCCGGTAAAAGGTGCTACACACCCTTGTGGTAAAATATACGAATAAATGAGGAATTGCAAGCCAAATTTTCAAGTTAGTAAATAGCTTAGATGGCTAGTCCATCATTCATAGAACTTGAACACACTTCCATGGATATCTAAGTACTTGCTTACTAGTCCATGAGACTTACATTAGCAATAATGTGTAGACATTCAAGAATTGGAAAGATGCATAAATTGCTACTTACTTTTCACTAGTGAAGGAACACTCATAATGTTGTCTGATCTAGTGGGAGCAAATGCATTTTGTGAATAGAATGACATACTTTTAATGTTGTCAAATTCAGTGGGAGTTATGAGTTGTTTACCCTATAGGCACCTCACTTTATTTCTGGCTTGGCTAGAAATAATAAATTTTCTAAGTGTGAAACATCTGAATCACCGTGTATTATCTTTGATAACCTGTTGCCTTTGAGATGTCGCTTCTATTTTATGTTATCTACAAGATAGTGTTGGGAATTATACATTCCTGACTTAGTACCGTTAGTTATATACTTAGTACCGCTAGTTATAGTTAGTACTGACAGTACAAAATGTTAAGTACTGCTCAGATAGTTAGTACCGTTAGTATAAAATAGTTAGTACCATTTAAGAGATATGCATGAGTTATTATAGGAAAAGATATGCATGATCTTTTACGCGTTTTGTAAGCCAAGATTAGGGTTTTCCTTTGTGTATAAAAGGAACCCTTACGGCATAGTTAGAGACATCAGTTCATTGTCAATCTCATAGTTAGCAATTAATACAAAAGCTTAGTTATCAATATTCATTGTTCTTCTTTGCATTATAAGTTAGATTCCGCATAACTTATAGTGTTCTTAATCATTGTTTCTCCTGTAGTTTGTGTGAATCTATTCATATTAGCTACAACCCTTAACAAGGTAGTAAGATCTATATTCAAAGGGATCCACAAGTGGTATCAGAGCCTGTAGAGAAACTCTGAGTAAGAAGAACAAAAACCAGTTATAAACCTCTATCTTACAAAGCAATTCAATGGCTGGATCAGAAGATGATATTCCACCACCACCACCACCATCACAAACACCAACACAACAAACTCCTCACACTGTTTCAACCATCAAACTTCCTATTCTCAAGAAGGGAGAATATGACATATGGGCCATGAAAATGGAACATTATTTGGCCCATACAGACTATCCTATCTGGGAAGTTATTCAAAGAGGAAATGGTCCCGTGAGTGTCTCAACTGATACAAATGGTTTAATAAAGGTTCTGCCTCCTAAGACTGCAGAAGAAATTTTAGCAAGAGAAAGAGAAAGAAAAGCAAGGACCACTTTGCTTATGGCTTTACCAGAAGATCATCTTGCTAAATTTCATAAAATGACTGATGCTAAAGAGATGTGGGAAGCTATCAAATCTAGATTTGGTGGAAATGATGAATCAAAGAAGATGCAGAAGTATATTCTAAAGCAACAGTTTGAAGGCTTCTCTGTATCAAACTCAGAAGGGCTACATAAAGGCTATGACAGGTTTCAGAGTCTTCTGAGTCAACTAGAGATTCATGGTGCAGGCGTCTCAACTGAAGATGCAAATCAGAAATTCCTTAGGTCTCTACCTTCTGCCTGGTCTCAAGTTTCCTTAATCATGAGGACCAAGCCAGGAGTGGACAGTCTCAGTTTTGATGATCTGTATAATAATCTTAGAGTCTTTGAGTCTGATGTTAAAGGCTCTACTGCATCATCCTCTAGCACACAGAATGTGGCATTCGTTTCAGAGAACACTAGCAGTACTAATGATGTTAGTACCGCTTATGGTGTTTCTAACTCTTCTGGTCATAACTCACAATATGAACATACTTCATCATACTCCTTACTTGCAAATCAATCCAGTTGTCCACAATTGGATCATGAGGATTTGGAACAGCTTGATGAGTTTGATTTAGAAGAAATGGACTTGAAATGGCAGGTAGCCATGATTTCCATGAGAATGAAAAAGTTCTACAAAAAGACAGGTAGAAAGCTACAATTTGATGCCAAGGAACCGGTTGGTTTTGACAAAACCAAAGTCGAGTGCTATAGTTGTCACAAGACAGGGCATTTTGCTAGAGAGTGCAGATCCAAGGGGAATCAAGATAGTAGGAGGAGAGATACTTGGAACACTGGGAATAAGGATAAAGAAAATGGGAGAAGATCTGGTAAACAGGAGGACTCTAAAGCTTTGGTGACTCTTGATGGAGAAGGTGTTGATTGGACCAGTCACTCAGAAGATGAACAAGAGAACTATGCTTTGATGGCTTGCAGCAGTTCAGGCTCAGACACAGAGGTAACTTCTTGTTCCAAAGAATGTAAAGAGTCTTATGCTAAACTTAAAAAATTGTATGATGAACAGAGGGAACAACTTGGAGATGCCAGTATAGAAATACAGGCATATACTCAAGCTTTAAAGAAAGTTGAAGCACAATTAGTTGCTCATCAACAAAGTCAACTTTGGTATGAGGAAAAGATAAGGTTTATGAAAATTGACTTAGATGATAAAACTGATGTCCTTACATACCATAAGAAACTATTGGCAGAAGCTGAAAAAGAAAAAGAAGATTTAAAAGCTAAAGTAGAAAAATGGCACAACTCTTCTAAAAATCTTAATATTTTGCTAAATAGTCAGATGAGTGCTAAGGATAAGGCTGGGCTTGGGTATGGTGATCAAATGAATAAAAGTGTTTTAAGTTATGAAAATGAAGTTTTCCAAAGTGTGTTTGTCAGTAGGACAAGTGATATAGAAGATAGTCCTGTGAATGATAGATATGCAGAGGGGATGCATGCAGTTCCCCCTCCAATGACAGGGATCTACATCCCTTCTGGACCTGATAAAGAAATAGATGACTCACAATTTACATATGGTCCAAAGCAATCTAAACCTAGTGAATCTGATGCTAGAAGCAGTGACTTTAATTCTTGTGAATCCAATTGTAGTGAAGAAACACATGAATCTATGCCTGAACCAGTTGTCAATGAACCCAAAGTAGTAAGTGAACCTAAAGTTTGGTCTGATGCTCCTATCATTGAGGAGTATGAATCAGATAGTGAAGATGAACATGTGTCTCTACCCACAAAAGAACAGGAAATACCTAGTTTTGCTTTTATTAATACTGATAAGCATGTAAAAACTCGTAGGCAAATTGTTATATAACAAAATACATGTAGTCAGAGTCCTAAACCTGACAAAAAGAATTGTAGTGGTTTAATGTCTAAAAAACTGGGTTTGGGATTTGGGTATACCAAAAAGGCATATTTTGTATGTGGAAGTTTTAGCCATCTTATTGGAGATTGTGATTTTCATGAGAAAAGGAAGGCTAAACAAACTGAATTAAACAATAGGATGAGTAAGGGGTCTAGTCAAAGGGAGATTAGGCCAGTATGGAACAATGTGCAAAGAATGAATCATCAAAACCAATTTGTTCCAAAAGCAGTACTAACTAGAACTAGAAAGATTCTAGTTAATACTGCTAGAACTAGCGGTACTAACACAGTTAATACTGCTAGGCATAATTTTAACAGTCAGGCAGTACCAATTAATGCTGCTAGGAAAGTTAATACTGTTAAGCCTATTGTGAATAATGCTAGACCAAAAGCTGGCTTTCATAAATCTGTTTCACCTTTTAGAAAGTCATTTAATAGAACAACAACACTTAGAACAAATTTTTCAAAACAAAAGGTTAATACTGCTAAGGTAAATGCAGTTAGTGCTGTTAAGGGAAAAAGGGAAACTGCTGTTAAGTCCTCAGCAGGTTGTAATTGGAGACCCAAAAGACATTACTGGAACCAAGTCTCCAAATACAATGGTGGATCAAGTCTTAGAAAATGTTTCACTTTCAAAGATCCACTAGGCAGACTCAAGCCCAAACAGGCTTGGGTCCCTAAGAGAAACTAATCTCTTATATTTAATGTGCAGGATTATCCACATAGAGCTTTACAGAACAAAGGGATTGTTGATAGTGGATGTTCCAGGCACATGACTGGAAACAAGGCCTACCTTGCTGAATATCAAGACTTTAATGGTGGCCCTGTTGCTTTTGGAGGAAGTAAAGGTTACATAACTGGTAAAGGTAAAATAAAAACAGGAAAGTTAGATTTTGAGGATGTGTGCTTTGTGAAAGAACTACAGCATTTCAATCTCTTTTCTGTGTCACAGATCTGTGACAAGAAGAACAAAGTTCTTTTCACTGACTCTGAATGTCTTGTTTTGTCTCCTGAATTTAAGTTACCTGATGAAAATCAAGTCTTACTTAGAATCCCCAGACAAAACAATATGTATAGTTTCAATCTAGAGAACATTGTTCCTTCTGGAGGTTTAGCCTGTTTAATTGCAAAGGCCACAATTGATGAATCTAACAAATGGCATAGGAGGTTGGGTCATGTTAACTTTAAAAACTTAAACAAACTTGTGAAGGGAAACCTTGTAAGAGGTTTACCTTCAAATATTTTTCAAAATGACCACACTTGTGTTGCTTGTCAGAAAGGAAAGCAACACAAGGCCTCCTGTAAGGCCAAATCAGTGAGCTCTATTAGTCAGCCCTTACAGCTTCTGCATATGGATTTATTTGGACCTACATCTGTAAGGAGCTTAAACCATAAGACTTATTGCCTGGTTATCACTGATGATTTTAGCAGGTTTAGTTGGGTGTTCTTCTTAAGAACTAAGGATGAAACTAGTGGAATCCTTAAGGACTTTATAAGACAAATTGAGAACCAATTAAATCAAAAAGTTAAATCTATTAGATGTGATAATGGTACAGAATTTAAGAACATGGATTTTATTGAATTCTATGGGTCAAAAGGGATCAAGAGGGAATACAGTAATGCCAGAACTCCACAACAAAATAGAGTTGCTGAAAGAAAGAACATGACCCTTATTGAGGCTGCTAGAACTATGCTAGCAGATTCATTTTTACCTAACACTTTGTTGGTTGAAGCGTTGTAATGCTTGTTTTGTCTTTATAGTGGTATTAGTGACCAAAGCCAATATACAAGCACCTTTTATGAACTTGTAAAACTGGTAAAATACCAATCATAAACTAATATGACCTTTTGGGTGCCTGTGGGACCATCTTGATAATACCATTGACATTGGGCTAGTTTGATGGGAATTCAGATGAAGGGTTTTTAGTTGGTATTCTCTACAAAAGCAAGGCTTGTAGGGTATACAATTTCAGAAACCAAGGAGTGTTGAAGAAAAACTGCACATAACCTTTTTTAGAAAATAATACCAATATTGCAGGGAAAAGACCTACTTGGCTGTTCTGATCTTGGATTATTTTTATACTGATTCAATGAATTATCAACTTGTGAGATCAGAGAATCAAGCTAACAAACATGCAGGTCCACAAAAGGCCAATATAATGCAGGTACAAAAGATTAATATGGATGCAGGTAATTTGAAAAAGAGGATGATTTCTGCTCAGGACTTTTTGTTTTGCCAATATGGTCTCATATCTTCAACCAGTCAAGAGGTCAACAGCAATAAGGATGCAGGGAAGCATCCTAACATAAACATCTGATTTGAAGGTCCAGATGAGAAGCAGTAGATAAGGAGGTATCAAGTATTTTTGGATGAACCTGGAAAGGACTTAAGAGGCAAGAAAAGGATGCTAATGATGCAGCCGAAGCTCTCAGGAAGGAGTTTGCTCAAGAAACTGAGGATTTGCTTCTACAAGCAGGAGCTGCTAAAACTAGCAAGTACTCAACCATAGTTAATAATATGCTAGCCTACCAGTTAGTAATGTCAGTCCTTATGTGGACTTTCCTTCTTTTTCTGATCCCACCAATCCTGACCAAGATGACTCAGAAATACTGAACTTGAGGACATTTATAAAATTCCTACTGATGGTATTTTTACAAATTTCAGCTTATGATGATGACGGTGCAGTGGCTGACTTCACAAATTTAGGAAATGTTTTTGAATGTCAGTCCTATTCCAACTTTAAGGGATTAACTCTATTCATCCCTTCAACTCTAATTCTGGTGATCCACAATCAGTCGGTTCAAACCAAGAAGTAAGTGACTAAAAGTTCTGGACCCATGCTTTTGTAAGTTACAATTAAAAAAAACAAGGAGAAATAATATTAAGGACTTCCACGCATTGTTTATTTGCTTGATTCGTGTCTCAAAATGTAACCCAAGAAAAATCTCTGAAGCACTTGAAGATGATAGTTGGGGTTGATGTATGCTGGATGATATTGCTGCAGTTCTTAGATTTAAGAAAGTCTTGGATTCTTGTAGATTTGCCTTATGGGAAAAAGGCAATTGGAACAAAATGGGTTTATAGAAATAAGAAGGATAAGAGATGAGTTGTGGTTAGAAATAAAGCAAGGTTAGTTGCTCAGGGACATAGACAAGAGGAAGGGATAGATTATGATGAGGTTTTTGCTCCTGTGGACACAGGTGTAGCATTAGGATCTTTTTAGCCTTTGCCTCTTACATGGGCTTCATTGTCTATCATATATGGATGTGGATAAAGGGCTTCCTTTATGGCCCAACAACTTTGATGAGGAGGTCTATGTGTCTCAACCACCAGGTTTTATAGATCCTAAATATCTCTAAGAAGGTCTACAAAGTGGTGAAAGCTCTCTATGGGTTACACCAAGCTCCTAGAGCCTGGTATGCTACTTTATCTACTTTCTTGTTAAAGAATGGATACAGAAGAGGAACAATTGACAAGACTCTTTTCATTAAGAAGGACAAAAATGACATCATGTTAGTCCAAGTTTATGTAGATGATATCATTTTTGGTTCTTATAAAGAAATATTGTCTGTTGATGAATTTGAGGCCTTAAGGATGAGTGTTTTAGATGGTTTATAATGGAGAGCTCACCGTTTTCTTGGATTACAAGTCAAACAGAAAGCAGATGGTATCTTTATAAGTCAGGATAAGTATGTTGCAGAAATCTTGAAGAAGTTTAACTTTGTCAATGTTAAGACTGCTAGTACACCAATTAAGACCCAATTATAAGCACTTTAGTCAAGGATGACGGAAGCAGTGAAGTGGATGTACATCTTTATAGAATCCATGATTGGTTCTTTAATGTACTTGACGGTTCTTCTGTCTTGATATTATGTTTGCAGTCTGTGCTTGCTTAGGTTTCAGGTACTCCAAAGACCTACAACATATATGTGCTGTTAAGAGAATCTATAGGTATTCTAAAGGGCAATGCCAACTGGGCCTTTGGGATCCTAGTGTGTCCTCCTTTGAGTCAGAAAGCCTACTTAGATAGTGATTATGCTGGAGCATAATCTTGAACAGGAAATCCCACAACAGGAGGTTGGTAATTTCTTAGCAAGAGACTTATTTCTGGCAATGCAAAAGCAGACAAATTGTGGCTACTCTACTATAGAGGCATAATTATGTTGCTGATGCCAAATTCGTAGTGGGCAAGTTTTGTGGATTCAAAATCAAATGCTAGACTATGGGTTCAATTTCATGAACACAAAAATCTACATTGATAATGAAAGTACTATATGCATTGTAAAGAATCCAGTATATCACTCCAAAACAAAGCATATTGCGATTAGGCACCACTTCATAAGGGATGCTTATGAGAAGAAACTTATACAGGTGCTTAAAATCCATACTGATGACAATGTAGCTGATCTTCTAACCAAGGCATTTGATGTTAGTAGGTTCCAGTTCTTGGTTGTTACTATTGGGATGATCAATTCATAAGCTGTATTAGCTAAGGGGAGGCAATATGATTTATTGTATAGTTTGTATGAAGTGTTCAGTGCGCAGAAGCATTTTTAACCATCAGTGACGAATTTCAAGAAGTTAATTGGGTTTTAAAGAGTTATTGGGAAGAGATAAAGACGGCGTTGAAGGATTGGTGTTGCCAAAATTGTTCATTTTTTGGTTGGCAAAAGTTAATACTGAGTTGACAAAGGTAATTACCGTTGTGGACAAAAGATAGTACCGACTTTAGAGAATGTTGAAGAAATTTACACC
The DNA here is from genome assembly GCA_026074375.1 of Tanacetum coccineum. NCBI lineage: Eukaryota > Viridiplantae > Streptophyta > Magnoliopsida > Asterales > Asteraceae > Tanacetum > Tanacetum coccineum. The sequence goes on along the minus strand of BQNB010038423.1, from coordinate 32,773 downwards.
AAGGGTTAAAGTGTAAATTGAACGGTTTTCTTGATTTTTAGTTTGCTAAACCTATATTAAACCCATTCAATTGCACAGTTCACTCACGTAATCTCTCTCAAATACTATCTTTCATACTAGCCCTAATCTCTCTCTCACCGACGATCACTAATTTAACAACAATGGTTGTTCTTGAATCGTGCCCTAAACACAATATGGTTGCTTATTTGGAGGAAGACCGATGGTAATGCGGGAGTTTCATTGAGTTTATTGATTTTCTTGCGCGGAAGCCCATTCATCATGACTCTCACTGTAAGTTCCAGTAGTCTCTACTCATTTGGTTGAAAAGTTTTGGATGGGGGTCTGCTAAATCACAAAATACTCTACATTGTTAGGTACTATTACTGCCAACGTAGATGGCAAGTTGTGTCTATTCTGATGCTTAAATAGAAGTGATCCTGCTTTTTGTGATGTTGATTGGATAGATTTCTCTACCAATCATGCTATATTGAGCTATACATGTAACACCACCTAAAAATCATACAACGCAGCGGAATCCCACTTGGGTGCTTACTTCATATATACACAGCGCTAGACACAAGAGAACGACACTCTAAATGTGTGTTTGTAAAACATCTCGTTGTTTTTCTGAAATCAATATAATAGTTGCCCTTATTGCAGCACAATGAAAAAGCTTAAAGCGACACAACGAGATTTGATCATTTGTAGAACATCAAATTATGAAATCTTTTTTGGGCCAATTTAGACCTCCACATTGACATCAGATATTCCAAGCAGCTCAATTCTCATGAGAAACATCATGCTTAAAAACGTCAACATAAAGGTGGTGAGTTCATTAGGTTAGTTTAGTTTATGAATAATAATAAACCAAAAGGTTTCCAAAAGAGTATATATGACACATTTAATTCTTAAATGTCCTTTCACAAATTCTCTATATGATTTCTAAAATCAACAAGTTGCAAAACAGGCAGACCATTTAAATACTCCAAATATCACCAAACGTATAATATAGGTCCACTAAGATTTTCCCACGTGATAAAGCAAACTGCAAACTATCACCAAATATTAAACTTCCGTGATGGAAACACAAATGCAAAACCCATCTATATACCCTTATTTCGTTTCCTAAGCTCATGACACTGAAGCTCGACGATCTTTCTTGCAATAATATATATTGCAATTTCTGCCCCGATTAGATGTCTTTATGTTCGTTCTCGGTGATAGCTAGTCACCCGAACGGGGAGGTCGTTTCCCAAATAGATCTATTAATATACATTCCCGCGCTCACATTTAAATGTAATTCACAATACATCTATGCAAATTGGTCAGTTCTCATGATAAGGGGCTCAACTTGGGTTATCGCTACTAGGCAGCCCGTAATCATATATAAAATTGATCCACGTTGTCACATTTATAAACAGGCATATTTTCATCCAAACTTTATATAAACGTTATCCATATCGAGTAAAATGAGGCTATGCAACTCATAATATCCTTTAATGTAACAATTCACATTGTTATAAGATAACCAAGCAAGTAAAGAGTTTGCTAGGCAAGCATGTATTCCCCCTAAGGGGGTGTTATCAATCATTCAAAAGATTGAAAAGCGAGGTTATGAACTCACCTCGATGATGAAGAACGATTGACAGATAGGCATCTAATATGCACAACACGAACGGAAGACGAAGCGGCTCGATCAAGAAGTTGCAACTAATCTTAACGGCTAAGACCCACTAGCCTAGGATAATTATATTTGGGTTTCCGCCTGATGATTTGATTAATCAACGCTTTATAACGTTGATGAAGATTTAGATTTAACGTTGTAATGGTTTGGTGGTTGGTTAAATAGATTAAATTTAAAATATACGCAAAGATCGTATTTGTGTGAATATATAATTTTGATATATTACTTATGAAAATAACTTATATAATTCCTATCGTGAATTATATAAGCATAGACAATCATCCAATGATTAAATGAAAAGGTATAATATACCTTGAAGGTATTATATAATAAGCGTGAATAATTAATTAAACCAATTAGTTTGACAACCATTTAATTAATGAAAAGGCTTTGTACAAAGGTTGACACATGTCTTAACGTTATGAATTAATCAAACCATGTTTGTAACAGTTTATAATCATTATAAAATATAAATAAGATTTTATAAAAATATATTTTTCCTTTTCCTGGTCGGGTGCGTCTTAAAACAGTTCGTCTCGTTGTAAAGTATAGTTTTCGTCCGTTGTCAGGTTATTTTCTGTTATATTTTTTGTATATCTTTAATAATATAACTTAGTTCTTTTTTAATCGTTTATAACACCATATAAGTTTTAGTAAAACGTTACTAAATATTGAAATATATATATATTTCGTTATGACATTTTCGGTTATATAATGTTTTCCTTATTCGTAAAACTCGACGTTTTTCTTTAATCAATATATATTGCAATTGTTAACGTGTTAATATTGCAAACACTGGCGTTTTTAGATATAATATATTTATATAATTTATTATATTTAAACTAAATTATATAATAATTGTCATATTTATTTAACCCTTTTAAACCACCAATTATATTTCCGGTTTTAAAATATTGAGATAACTCTTATGTTATTCTTCATTTATTAGTCTCCATATAATTAATCGCACCCTTATCGTTATTATAAATACGAAAACGAAAATAATAACAAAGTATTTATTTAACCATTTTAAACCACCATTTACGTTGAGATTTTATATTTATAAAATCTTAAAATATATTTACTAGTTTATGTTTCCAACCAACCAAACGCACCCTATAGGCTGTCACGGCAGCCAAGGCGCCACCCTAGCCGGAGTGTAAACCACAAAACCCAACGCTCCTCTTTGGACCGTCCTAAGCCAAACAGCCCCCGGCTGTCCCGCAGCCAAACGCACCCTAGGCTGCCCCAACCAAACGCCCCCTTATTCGACTATAACAAATCCAAAAGCACCCTAGTTGTTCTTAATCCAAACCAAACACCACCGTTTGGCTGCCATAATACCAAACAGACCCTAATTAGCTACCAACCAACAGACCTGCTGTGGTTGAAACCCACAGCCAACCCAAACACCCTTAGGGTGGTGGCTGCAACCCCGCAACCCCTGTGTGGTGGCTGCAACCGTAAATACATTCACCCCTTGGGCTGCCAACCCCGAAAAACAAAAACCCTAACTGCTATAAAACCCCCCCGAACGCCACCCTATAGCGGTGTTAACCCGGAAACCAAAACACCGCCATCCGCGGCTGTTATGATACCGAAAACAAAACACCGCCTGCTGGTGGTATACCAAAACCATATGCCAAAAATCCCCCGGCTGTCCCGAATCCTCCAAATAACAACCAAACCCTTTGTGTTACATTTAAAACCAACGCACCCTTAGCCGCTGTCCTATTAAAACAAACACCCCTCGGTGCCATTATTAAACCCGACGCACCCTTGGTGGTGGTCGGTGGCGGCTGTGATGATGATGATGGTGGTATGGGTCGTGGTAATGGAGTGGAGAGAGTAGTCACGAGGTGGTGGAGATGGTGTAGGGTGGCATGGCAGCGACGTGGTGGTGGTGACAGTGGGGTGGTGGCGCGTGGAAGAGCGAGTGGGGGAGAGTGAGTATGGTGAACGGGTAGATCGGGCGAAGAGAAACACTTTTGGTTTCGGCCGGAACGCTCGCCGGAAAACTTTTCTGGCGGCGGCGACATGGTGGCCAGCGGTGAGGCTGCCGGAAATACTTGAGAGAGAGAGAGTATATAAATATGTGTGTATAATTTTTTTAATAATGAAATAAAAAGTTATAATTTTATTATATTTTATAACTTTTAAAATGAATTAGACAAGTTTAACTATTTGAAGGGTTAAAAGTGTAACTTTTGATAAAAAGCGGTTCGGGACTCGTTTGGGCGACTTAACTAATGATTCAACACGCGAAACTTGCGCCGTTGTTTTCCGAATCATTTTTCCGATAAAAACGAGTATTTATTTGATAACATCTCATAAGTATTTTATAACATTAATAAAAAGTTTCGTTATTCAATTTGTAAACCGGTTACGTCTCGTTCTAAAAGTGAAACTAGGGCAATATATTTCTAACCGTTTCTTTCCGTTAATGAAATGATGATAATTTATAAAAATAAAAAAATTATTTAATAAAAATAATAATTAAATATACCTTAATTATTTTCCGTTTCTAAATCTTGCGAGTGTATTTCGGTCATTTTCTGCTCGTTTCTGGGTCTCGGACAAAACTAAAAAGTTGTCACGAATAATGTTTTACATCAAATTGCTTTAGGGTCCGAAAAATGAAAACGTGATTTAGCTACTCGTTTTTGGATAATTCAACCTAGGAATAATTTATATCTCCTTTAAAATTCCGAAAATTCTCGGATGTTACAGTACCTACCCCTTAAAGAAATCTCGTCCTCGATATTAAATTTGTGTTATCTGTATGTGTGACCATGGTAAAGACTTAAGGTTTAGTAACTCGTTCTAATCCAGACGTGATAACTTTATTCAGAAAATTCGGTGTTTCTACACTTCTCAATCTACAATAAAAAATTTGGCTAGGTTTGTCCAGCGATTTTTTATCCATCTAAAAGGGTATCTCAATATAAATATTATCATTATAGATCTTTGACTGGTAAAACCGCGTTATAGGAAGATCTCTTATTATAGTGAAAAAAACCTCAAGGAAGGATAGGTGTAGTCGCGTGGTATGTTTGTAAAAGTTTCTTAAATGTCGAGGAAGGAGTCTCGTATTCTACTATCTGTAGGTTCGATTAATTCACATCAACGAGGCGTATGGATGTAAGAGTACTCAACTTACATGGCAGTACTATTTTGTATCATGACTTAAATTGGTGTATTATTGGTTGCAATGAGTTAATTCAACTGAATAGTTATCGACATATGCGCTTTATCTTGTTTTGGGTTTCATCACTTAGTTGATAAAGTTTGTATTAATCTGGGTCCATCTAGGATCCCAAAACATCAACTAACGTCGATAACTATGACAAACGGTGATGAGATGCAGAGGGTGAGGACCCTCCGAGAAACAATATCCCCAGAATAAAGTTCAATAAATGAGAGGAGCTCGCGAGAGAGGATTATGCGATAAACGGGGATTTTGTTACTCAATCGTTAGTTCGATGAATTCAGCTCTCATTTGCTCAAGTGTGTAAAAGTCTGTTAGTTCTCCGAACGTTCGTGATCGCGAGGTATTAGCATGGAAGAGTCAATAACTCAAGAATGAGATAAGGTATTCCCAAGTGAGGCCTTAAGATTCTGTCGAGTGGTAGAACACGATTGTGTTTCTAGACCCTTTTCAACAGATTCTGGCGATTTTCGAATTTAGGTTACGTCTCGTGTCTTATCGCGATACTCATTATGCCCACTCATTTACTAATTCATTATTCGCATAAATGAAGCGTCCTAATTTTATGTAAATAATTTATTGATAAAGTATGATTCGGTGATTTATAATTTTTTTATTTAACTCGAGAGGCGTCCCAATCCTTTTAAATAACTTGATTATAAATCATCCTACTTAATAATTTCCGTTGCTTATAAGCGTACCGCATAACTTTCAAGGTGATGGATGACATGACGATGCATGTGCTCTAATGAGTAGGGGACGAGTGATTCAAAACTCGTCTTTGGAAGCTGGGAGTAAAACTATCAGGGAAATCACATAGTGTTCGAGATCGTTAATGAGTACTCGGTTAGAGTAAATAAGGTACAAGTCTCGATGAACCAGTCAACATAGACAATGTCTTCTTATTCATATAAATCAGACTGCCTTTAATTACATACAAGTACCACCCTCGACCCTGTGTTTTGATCATTGTACATAATCTATACCATACAAGGATTCACTCCTCTAGTACCTAATACCTGCATCAGTCATAACTTACAGCATTCACACAGAAAATCCCATGTACTTCTAACATGGACTGTGTCCACATTATCTCTAACCCTGTGATAGATCGTCCCAGTTAAGCACTCAAGCAACATTTTTATATCAATCCTCATATTACCAATCTCGTCCATACAAGACTTGAAATACTATAGATTCATTACCTAAATTCCATTGTAAACAAAATTATGACGGTCTCGCTGTATTTAACTATATAGTATAAAGCTATGAAGAAAAAAATTAATATCCTTAGAGACCATTGTTTAACTTACAATGTCTGAGAACGAAATGAGACCATTGCGCAACTCACAATGTCTAAGAGTAAAATGGAGACCATTGTGTAACTCACAAGGTCGGAGGTATTAATTGTTTTAAGACCATTGTTTAACTTACACTTGTCTGATGGTATAATTGAGACCATTTGTTATCTTACAATGTCTTTATAAAAATGCTCTGGGATTTATATAAATACTCTTATATATATTAAACGCGCGTTATACGCAAACGATGTAAGCTATATGATTACAGATTATGAGATGTTCATGTAAGCACTTAATGCAGCACGTTTGTAAGCACATAAGCAAGTAGCGTGTATAGCTCACTTTGAAATGTTTGATGTGATGCAATGTTTGTCGAAAATCGGTTATAGTCTGGGTAAAATTTATGCACCTAGTGTCTCTATAACCAGGGCTCTTGAGATACCAATCTGTAACACCCCCAAAAATCTTAACGCAAGCGGAATACCACCTTGGGGTGGCTACTTCATAATTACACAACGCTAGAATACAAAGAACGACCTCTACAAGGTGTCGTTTGTAAAACTCTCTCGTGATTTTATGAATTATTAAAATAAACTAGTTTGTCCCAGAATTGATCCTAATGAAAAAGCATGAAGCGACACAACAGATTTGATCATTGTAGAAATCAAAAATTATGGAAATATTGCCAATTTTCAGACTCCAAGGACACATCAAATATATCCAAGCATTCTATATCACCTGAACGAAAATTCATGCTTAAAAACGTCAAATACAAGTTGGTGAGTTCATAGGTTAGTTTGAGGATATGAATAATAATAACCCAATTGGTTTCCAAAGTATATATGACCATTGTTAATTCCTTTATATGTCCTTTCAAAAAATATAATTATATGATTTCTAAAATCAACATTTTGCTATACATGCCAGACCATTTAAATCTACAATTAGGTCACAAAACGTAGAATTTATCGGACAACAAGATTTCCCCGTGATAAAGCCCAATTGCAACTATCAAACATATAAAACTTCCAGTCGTTGGAACAACAATGCAAACATCTCGAAATCCCTTATTACGTTTCCTATGATCATGACACTGAAATGCTCGACGATCTTTCTTGCATATAATATATATTACAATTTGCCCGATTATGATGTCCTAACCCGAAACATCTCGAAATCGGACATGCCATAAAGTTTCGTTCCGGGTGATAGCTAGTCACCCGAAACGGGGAGGGAGGTCGTTCCCAAATAGATCTATTAATAACATTCGTGTCACATAATGTACTTCAAACTACCATCTATGCAAATGTCAGGTCATGAGAAAGGGGCTCAACTTGGGTTATCGCTACTTAGGCAACAACCCGTAATCATAATATAAAATTGATCCACTTGTGTCCATTTATAAAACGATGCATATTTTCATCCCAAAAATATATATAACCGTTATCCAAAACGAGTAAAAGTGAGGCTATGAAACTCATAATATCCTTTAAAAACAATCACATTGTTATAAGATAACACAGTAAGTAAAGAGTTTGTAGACAAGCATGTATTCCCCCTCGCGGGTTTATAAACATTCAAAAAGTTCATCCCTAAACAACAAAAATCTTATCAATACCTCCATCTCGATGATGCTGAGAACTGATTGACAGCCACTTTGGCTAGAGCATCTTAATGAGACATGCCCTCACTAGGGGTAGCACGTGTATGGAGACGGTAGAGACGATGTTCTGCTCGGTTCATTGTGATGTGTGTGCTGTAATCTGTGTAGCAGGCTTAACGAATTCACATAGCTCAGTAAATAGATATGTTATATAGTGTGATTTATAAAAGAGAGAATCTTCACCGACGTGAAATGGATTGTAGTCTATAACAATAGGACCGTACAATAATCTACTGTGTTGGATTGTTGTAAGTGTATTTAGCTTTTGTTGTATATAATCTTTGTTGTGATTATCGGTTTGGTGGTTTTGGTTAAATTAGATATTAACTATTGGTACTTATAAACAGAACTATAACGCCGAAAGGGTTGTAAATATTGTTCATTATGTAATTATACATTACTTGATGCAAAAATAACATACTTAGCAGACAATTCCTAGATCAAAAGACTGAATAGTATAGTGTGCGTATTGATTTATATGACGCGGACCAAATAGAAACTAAATGAGTCAAGATTAAATCCGAAGATATAGAATTGTGAGAATGGAGGTTATATAGTTTTATGACCTTGACATACAGCCGTAATGTCCCCATGATAGATAGAGAAGTTGTGAGATAATAGATATAATAAAAATATATAAATGAGTATCTGAGACTAGAGATACAGATTCTCAATATGTAGTCTGTTAGCAATAATGGCTCGACTCGTTAACGTAGTGTGAGTAAAAAGTGTATATTGCGTAAAGGAGAGAACAGTGAAGTTTGCGAATAAGGAAATATACCTTATACTCACCCGATAAATCTGTCATAACGTAATTAGTAATAGATACTATATTTCAATATTTAGTAATCAGTTTGTTTACTGTCTAAATTGTCTTCATTTGGTTGTTATGAAACGCATGCTAATTGATATGGAACTATCAGTTTATTATGAATCATTTTAAATAGAAATATAGACCATAATAAATTTATAATGTATATATTGACCTTGACTATACTGTTTCGCGCCTCCAGGGTTAGCGCTGTGAAAACAGTTTCACGTCTTACATGAGCAGAACGAAGCTACTAGTTTTTAGTTACGGCAAAAGACCCGGTTTTTCGAGGAAGGAACAGAAATCGATCAATAAACAAACCCAGGAATGAAACTAAAAAACAGCCAAGAGTTACAACTACCCCCTCATAACGCTGCCCCCTCATAAAGTATCCGCACCGCTACCAAAGTCAGACCTCCCCTTCGTCACAACACCCACCCATCACTCCACCCCCCACCCCCCACCTCTCCCTGTGTCACCCCCGTCGTCTCCTCTCTCCGCTTCCCCCTCTATCAACCTTATGAGCCTTTTTAGTAAAAGTTTATAAATAGTGACAATATATATATATAGTTCGTTATGACATTTTCGGGGTTAGATATTGTTTTCCGTATTCGCATAAACTCAACGTTTTCCTTTATGCAATATATATTGCAATTGTGAACGTGTTATATATTGCAAATACACTCGGGCATTTTTTAGATATATTATATTATATATTTGATTATATCCTTAAACTAAATTATATAATAATTTGTCTTATTTATTTATACCCTTTAAAACCACCAACTATATATTTCCGGTGTTTTTAAAATTTTATTCCATTTGTCGTCTCATATTAAATCAAACGACCCTCTTATCGTTATTATAAATATCGAAAACAAAAAATAATAATCAAAGTATTTCATTTAAACCATTTTTAAAACCACCATTTACGGTTGATGGATTTTATATTTTATAAAATTTTAAATATATATACTAGTTTAGTGTTAAACAACCAACCATCGCACCATATAGGCTGTCACGGCAGCCAACCAAAGCGCACCCTAGCGGTTGTGTAAACCCCAAAAAAAACCCAATGCGCATTTTTGGACCGTCCTAAGCACAAAACAGCCATCGGCGGTCCCAACAGCCGAACGCACCTAGGTTTGCCCCAACCCAAACGCCCCACCATCCCCCATTCTATTCGACTTAACTAAATCCAAATACGCACACTAGTATGTTCTTAATCCGAACCAACACACCCCGTTTGGCTGCCATAATACCAAACAGACCCTAATTTGCTACCAACCTAAAACGGACCCTGCTGTGGTGAAACCTACAACCAACAAACACCTCTGAGGGCGGTGGCTGCCACCCACCGCAACCCCGTGTGGTGGCTGCCATCGTCAAACCAAAACACCACCCTTGGGTGCCAAACCCCAAAAATTTTTACCAACCCCTAACTGCTATAACCCCCCGAACGCTCCCTAAGCGCTGTTTTAAAACCCGGAAACCAACACGCCCTCCGAGGAGGTTTTGAACACGAAAATACACCGCCGGCTGGTGGTTAACTAAACTATGCCAACCCATTCACCCCGGCTGTCCCAAATACTCCAAAAACAACCCACACCCCTTTGTGATTACATATTAATAACATCGCACCATTGTCGCGTGTCTATCAAAACAAACACCCTCTCGCGTGCCATTTTTAAAACCCGACGCACCCTTGGTGGTGGTCGGGGTGGGCGGCTTGTATGTTTTTTTGTTTGTTTTTTGTTGTTTTTGTATTGTGTGATGGTGGTATGGGTCGCGGTAATGGAGTGGAGAGAGTGGTCATGAGGTGGTGGAGATGGTGTAGGGTGGCATGGCAGCGGCGTGGTGGTGGTGACAGTGGGGTGGTGGCGCGTGGATGAGCGAGTGGAGGAGAGTGAGTATGGTGAACGGGTAGATCGGGCGAAGAGAAACACTTTTGGTTTCGGCCAGAACGCTCGCCGGAAAACTTTTCTGGCGCGCGGCGTCCATGGGTGGCGGCGCGGTGAAGGCTTGCCGGAAGGGAGGGAGAAATACTTGAGAGAGAGAGAGAGAGTATATAAATGTGTGTGTATAATTTTTATAATAATGAAATAAAAAGTTATAAATTTTATTTATATATAAAACTTTTAAAATGAATTAGAAAGTGTATAATAGTTGAGGGTTAAAAGTGTAACTTTTTATTATACTTTTGATAAAAAGCGGTTCGAGAGTCGTTTGGGCGACTTGACTAATGATTCAACGCGCGAAACTTGCCCCGTTGTTTTCCGAATCATTTTTCCGATAAAAATGAGTATTTATTTGGATAAATATCTCAATAAGTATTTTAATAACATTTACATAAAAAGGTTTCGTTTTATTCATTTTGTAAACCGGTTACGTCTCGTTCTAAAGTAAAACTAGGAATATATTTCTAACCCGTATATTCACGTTAATGAAATGATGACATAATTTATAAAAATAAAAAAAATTATTTAATAAAAATAATAATTAAATATACCTTAATTATTTTCCGTTTCTAAATCTTGCGAGTGTATTTCGGTCATTTTCTGCTCGTTTCTGGGTCTCGGACAAAACTAAAAAGTTGTCAGGAATATCGTTTTACATCAAATTGCTTTAGGGTCCGAAAAATGAAAACGTGATTTAGCTGCTTGTTTTTGGATAATTCAACCTAGGAATAATTTATATCTCCTTTAAAATTCCAAAAATTCTCGGATGTTACAATACAGCTCATGGGGTATGAGGGGGATTTAACTGTGTTAACATTTAATAAAGCTTTGTTTTCACCCCAATGGAGGTTTCTATTTCATACAATGAATCATTGTATTAGTTCAAAAGGCACCTCTTGGGATCAAATTCCCACTAACATTGTCACTGCTGTCATTTGCTTAACATCTAATCAGAAATATAATTTTTCTAAATTAGTTTTTGATGGTATGCTTAGACACTTAGATGCAAAGAAAAAGTTTGTAATGTATCCACGTTTTATTTCCATCTTTTTGGATAAACAGCTAATGAATGTACCTGTACCTTTAGATCATTTTCCTGTAAATGCTTTGACAAGTAAGGTTTTCTCCTTTATGGTTAAAAATGGTAAACATTTTTCAGGGTAAGTCACATCTTTATTTGCTTCTATGTTGGTACAATCAACTAAGGATGAGGGTGCTACTTCAGAAAAAAAGACCATCTGAATCCAACACCTTTACCCTCTCTACCTCCTACCCATAAGTGAAGCCACTATTAACCTCAGTCTGACCCATCACCTAGACCTTCACCTACTACTCATATTTCTGATTCCATTCCAGAGGTTTCTGGTGAGAATCAAGGAGGTCAGTCATCCAGTGATAGATCTCTTTTAGGGAATGAGGGTGGCATGACACTCCAAAGTGTTTATGATCTTTGTATCTCTGTGTGTACACAGGTTACAGATCAAGCCAAGGAAATTAAACACTTGAAGGCACATATCAAGAAGCTCAAGAAGAAAGCCAAACCTGTTATTACACACCACAGAGCTTGGATGAATAGTGTATCCTTAAAGCAAAGATTGACAGGAAAGAAATCCTTGAAGTCAAACTTGATACAAAAGGAGGCTATATCCAAACAGGGGAGGAAATCTGCCAAAGCTGAACCTTCAGTCCATAAAGATCCATTATTTGATGAGCTTCCTGAAGATACATTGGATTATATGGAGACTGAAGATGCTCAAGATGTGGGGAGGACAAGAGAGGTAGTGAATGAAGAGAAGGAGACTGTTAATGATGAAGTTAGTACTGAAGATGTACTTAGTACTGCTCAACAAAAGGTTAGTACTGACAAGAAAAAAGTTAGTACTGACAGACCCAAAGTTAGTATGACAGACTCAAAGTTAGTTTCGACATGGAAATATGAATAAGTCGTACCGTTAGTACAGATGAAGGTAATTGTAGATCAAACTGAATGGGAAGAAGGGCTTCTCCCAAACACGTCTAACAACTACTCCTACAATGTTTGGAGATGATGAAACCATTGCTCAAGTTCTTCTCAACATGAGCCAAGCCAAAGCAGTTTCAAGAGAAAAGGAGAAAGGAGTAGAGCTTAAGGATGTTGAAGAGACTGAGAGACAAAGACCTACTTCAACCAGATCATTATTGACATTAAAGCCTCTTCCAAAGATTGATCCAAAGGATAAAGGGAAAAAGAAAATTGAAGAGGAAGATGAGTCTGAAACTGAATCTGAAGGTATTCCTGAAGCTGAAAAGAAGTTTAAGCAACTTGCTAGGGATGAAGAGATGGCTAGAAAGTTGCAAGAGGATTGGGAAACAGAAGAAGAAAGGAAAAGATTAGCTGAGGAAGAAGCTACAAAGACTGCCCTTTCAGATGAATATGACTTCATTCAAGCAAGAATTGAAGCTGATTAAGACTTTAATCCTAAGACTTTCAAGATGAAGAAGTGAAGAGAGACAATTTCACTGTAAAAGAAGAGCAAGTTCCTTCATGATACAATTGCAGCTCAAAGAAGGTTTCTTGCAGAACAAAGAGCATTCATCAGAATCAAGCCTCAACAAGATAACTCCGTTTTAGGAAATCAAAATGTATGCTTATTTAAAGCATGTTGGAAACAAGAAACACTCAGACTTGAAGAGCCAAACTTTTGAAGAAATACAAGCTTTGTATGAGAAAGTGAAGAGGTTTGATGAAAGTTTCACTGTTGTTGGTTCCACTGAGGATGAAAGAAGGATTAAGGAGATGAGTGAAGGAGTAAAAGACACTGATCAAAAGAGATCAAAGAAGAAGACACAACAAAGGTACTTGCTAAGGTAGAAGTGACAGAGCAGGGTACAAAGAAGATAAAAGGGGGTCATATCAAAATGAATGCAAGGAAAAAGCCAAAAAAACAGTCAGATGTTGACAGTGATGATGAACATAGAAAATGCCTAAAGATTGTTACATTTGAAGGTACCATAGATAGTGAGATAATGGAGAAGAAATTATTTATTGCTAGGTTGAACAATGTATCATCACAAGATGGGGACTATCTTGTTATATACAGAGCCAATGGGAACTTTAAAGCATTCAACTATCTCATGGAAGTACTTCATATATTTGATAGGCAAGATCTTGTAACACTTTATATAACTTGATGATGGAGCAGTACTCAGAAAATTACATAGAAGGGATTGAGATGATTCATTGGGGAGATTTAAAGATAATGATGGAATCCTCAACTGAAGAAAATGATCAAAGTGATTTCTGGAGTAATCAACAGGATTGGAAGATTATCACTTGGAGATTGTATGAAGCTTGTAGAGTTTGCATACTAGAATTTAAAGATGGGACAGTCATCCATATGTTAGTTGAAAGGAGTATCCCTACTTTACAAGGATTCTGATTTGCAAAAGAATGGTTGATATGGGATGGAAATTGAATGAGGAAAGTACTGTTGCACCTTTGATTGATACAGATTTATTAAGCAACATATTGATGAAAAGTGATGATTGTTAAATGGAGATGAGAAGGGTTTGAGTGTTGGCTAACCACCACACAACAAATGGTCATCAGTTTTTCAATCAGTGCTTAACAGGCATAAGAACGGGCTAGTCCCATAAGCAAACGGCTTATGTAAAGAATTCTCAAATTCATTTATGGTTGCCAATTTACCAAAAATTATAGGGTTTTCAACTCACCTTGCTTCAAGGTTGAAGAGTGGCTAGTCCAAGGATCAAACGTTCTTGGTATAAAGACACTCACAATCTGTTGATAGTGATAGTTTGCTAAAAAAAACTTATGGTTTATCAATGCACCATGTTATATGGCAATGAACGCATTGGGTAAGTCCAAAAGCAAACGGTATTTGGTAAGACAAATCAATTTTTGTTGTTGATGGTTGAAGTTTACCAAAAACTGTATTGGTAATTACTCACCATTTTTTGTAAATTAAATGAGTTAACTATTGATTGGTTTATAACTTTCACCTTTTTATTTATAATAATATATTAAATATATATATATTATCTATATTTATATATATAATAATACTTTATTATATATATTATATATATCCGAATGTAGTATTATGATGTTCGGGGTCTTCTTTAGTCCCCAACGAGGAGTGAATTGGAAAGTCGATTGTCGGTTTGATATTTGATGTTTGAATGAAAAAGATTTGGATTTGGTTTTTCTAAATCTTAAATGCTAAATCGATTAATAAAACATTGGAACGAAAGGTAGAATGATTTATACCTAAAACTTAGATAGGGAAAGTAAAACGAAGAGTAAAAAAACTAAATTATCAAAAATTTAACCCTAAATGATTTTTTTTAAGTTAATAATCCTAAATTACTAAATTAAAAGAAATTTTAAAGAAAATCCTAAAACGAGAATGTTTAAAGTTGAAAAACGAAGAAAACGAGACGGTGGCCCGAAACCCAAGCTTAAAAAACTAAATTTTACAATAATAAAAAGGACCCTATCGAAATGTTTTTTATTTTGCCTTATTAGGTAATAGGATTAAAAAGAAAAATTTTCTAAAAAAGAAAAATATTTTTTTTGATTTTTGATTGAATTTATTTTAATTAAAAATCTTATATGTTTTAAAGAATATATATGATAAAAAATAGGATAAGAAATGGGAAAATTTCAAATAATTAAGATTAAGTAGCTATAAAGAAAATGTTGGATGCTATGTAAAAATAAGATGGTTGTCCAGCTTATCAAATAAGCCTCGATTTTAGCTAAAAACAGCTTTAATGGGCTAAAAAATGGGGTGTTTGAGGTAATGTTTTGTGCATACAATTAACTGGTGGTGCTAGGGATTGCCTAAGGGTGTGGAGGGTTAGGGGTGGGACGGGGGGTGATGTTTGGGGGTGGGCTCTGGGGGAGTGATAAGGTGGCCATAATAGCATAAAGAGCACCTTACAGAACAGAGAGAGAAGTAGATGAGATAAGCGGAAAACAGCAGGAAGTAAGTGAGGCAAGATAAGGAGAGACAGGAGCGCGAAGAAGAGAGACGACAGCAAGCAAAGCGATAGGAAGAGAAGAAGGTAAGAGAGAACCGAAGCGGAGATCAAGAAGACGAAAGCGTGCAGAAAAGCAAGTGAGGAAAGATAAATGTCACAACAAAACATTCACATACGAGAAGCTCAACGGGAGACGCAAAAAAAAGAAAAAGCGAGAGAAGAGAGTAGAAGATAGAGAGAGAGGAGAAGAAGAGATAAGAGAGCGACTAGGACACAACATGCTCACAACGATAATGCACAGGAACGAAACCTCGAAGAGGGAGAAGGAAATAGCGTGATAACAAGACAAGTAACGAAGAAGAGTGTAGAGACTTAGGGAGGCAGTAAAGAGAAGACAAAAGCAAGCAGAAACAGACAGAGCAGGCAGCGCGGCAGAACAGGAGAGAACAGCGAGTAGAGAGTCGGACTGACGCAGATCACCAGCAACGGCTCACGCACTCTCCTCGCTCCGCCAGTACTCTCCCCTCTCTCCCTCTTCTTGCCTTACCTCTCCGTCCCTCCTCCTCTCCCCACCTGCTTCCTTCCCTCTCACTCCCTCTTTCCTCTTCCTCAACTCTCCCTCTCATCCCCTCTTCTCTCCCATCTCTTCTCCTTTCTTCCCTCCTCTCTCCTCTATCCCCTCCTACTCTTCTCGCCTCTCTCTTTTTATAAATTTTTTTTTTTAAACTTATAAAGGACACAAAATTAAGCAAATTTAAAAAAGGAATTTTTTTCAAAACTCACAATAAGCTAGGAAAATAAGCAATCAAAAGAAGGCAGCGAGCACTTTTACACTAAAGAACTAAAGGAGCCTAACTGTTGGGCTTGTTTTTAAGCTAAATAAGTTATGGCAAAAGAAACTAGGCTAAGGCAAAAAGACCCTAAATCCTAATAAGCTAATAATAACAAAACTAAGCTAAAAAGAACTTAAAATTAAGCTTAAGGAAAACAACTAAGAGCTACTATATATTTTTAAACTAATGACTAAACTAAGCTAAACTATTGGCTTAAAAGGCAAATTAAGCTAACCAAATTAAAAGATAAGTTAAAACATAAGGGACCCTAAACCTAATAAGCAATCCTAACAATAAATAAGCTCAAAAGAATAGACAGAAAAGCCAGAAAACCAAGTATGTATATAAGTCACAACTGTAAGCAAACAATCCAAATTGGCACTTAGGGGCTTAAATTTAAGCACTCTAAGGGACTCCTTGAGGCTTAAAACTGCTAGGGCTTATAGCTCAGCTTATGAGCTTCCTAAAACTGCAAAAATCTAGAAATTTGGAAAACAAATAAGTAGGGAAAAGGGCTTGTAAACTAGGCTGTTAGCACCAGGGGAGTTTTTTGAAAGAAAAAGAGAGTTAGTGCAGGCCAGAGAATAAGCTACAAGATAAGCTCAAAATGCAAAGTAAGGTCTAAACAGATGGGATTAAGCTCCTAGAGAGCTTGTATGAAAAAAAATAGAAGTGAAAACCTATTTAAACCATCTGATAAATTGATTTGAAAAAAAAGACTTTAAAAGTGAAAATTTTGACTTTTGGACAGGTTTGAGCAAAGTAAAAGTTGACCCAAAGAAAAACTAACCAATACATTATACACTTAAAAGGACACTAAAGACTAGTCTTAAAACTTGGTTTCAAGAGACTAATCAAATAAGCTTTTTTAAAATTGATTTGTCATATCAGTTTCAAAGAAGCTTTTAGACAATCTTAAAAACAGTTTTAAAAACTATAAAAACCATAAAAAAACAGATTCAAATTAACTCAATAAAGCTTGACACAGATTACCAAGTGACCCAATGGGTCATTAACCCAATTTGACCCATTTTCAAAAGTTAACCCAAACACCCCCTTAAGGTTTAGAAATCTAGGCAGACTTTAAAATGAGCTTAAAAAAGACTTTTAACAACTTAGAAGCTTATAAATAAGCTTAACAAACAGGTATTTAAAGACAAAAAGATTAAATTGATAAGATATGTAGATGAAAACAGGTAATTTGCAATTAATTTTAAAAAACAAGAAATTTAATGACAAGGGAAAGTAAAATGGACTAAAATTTTTAGAGACATTTCATTTAAATTAAAAAGACATATATTAAAATGGTACAAACCTTGTTACAAGCTTTTGCCTTGATACAAAAATTCGACCCCTTCTAAACTAACTATTACAATGGCTTTTATAATGAAACTAGTTATGGTTTTATGTTTCTTCAGTCTTGGTTGTGTTTTCTTTAGTGTAGGAGTGAGAACTTCAATCAATCTTGGACCCTTCGTTTTGTTGTTGCCCCACTCAATGTTCATCACAACCTATTGAAATCTTTTTTTTTAGTAGCAAATGGGTGGAAGGGGGATTTGCCCAGCTTGTCACGAGGTAATGTGAGCTGTGGGGATTGTAGTGGTGATGATGGTTGTGGATGGTTATTGTCACACCCCCTGACGGGCGGCATGGCGGAATACGTGTACGGAGGCCGTGATCTTTATTGAGCCATAATCAAGTACATAGCATTAAAGAACGCACCTCTATGGTACGTTTTGAAAAATAAACACCGTTGCAAAGTTTTAAAAAAATAATAAGTTTTTACATCGATTAAATCCAAAAGATTCAAAGTTAAAATGCGGAAGCTTAAATAAGTTCAACAACGGTATTTAAAGACATAGATAAATCTCTAGTAAACCCGGTACAAGGCAATAGTTTACACATAAGTCAATCAACAGCATCCATGCTAAGCATCCTGAGAAAAAAAAACTGCTTAAAACGTCAACATTAAAGGTGAGACGTGAATTCATAGGTGTAGTTCAAAACGATGTTACAGTGGGACCATAGATATCAACACGTATGCGACAGTATTAGAACAGATACAACTTCTCACAAAAAGGTATTTCGTTGCGGCTAAAGCTATGACACCGAAGCTAATTACGTGTTTGCATTGTATATTTTAGGTTGAATGAAACAAGCCCGAGGTACTGACCAAGACTACCTTTCATAAGTTTCGAACCATGGTATATATACGTTTTATCGGGGAGCCCCGTGGGTAGTGAGCGTACTCACCGGATAGGGATAATTAGTTCCCAATAGATCTATTTATAACACTAGCGCTCCAACTCGACGGTCCTCCAGTCTAGAGAATTGGTAATTAACGGTTCATGATGATTCGGGCAATAGTGGTCTAACGCTACTTAGGCAACACGTAAATAGGGAAATCTCATGTATAATACTTGTGTCCAGTTTAAAAAAATCAATGTTTCTCACCCCAAGTTATAAAATAGTTATTCAAAACATTTAAAAGTGGGGCTATGAACTCACCTTATGCGAGTTGTAGATCAAAAGAAATCAATCAAGTGAAGACGAATCTCACGGTCCTAGCGACAACCTAGCATATAGTTGTCGTTTAAGAATGATGTACAACGAATAACGCTTAACGCAAGAGCTGATCATCCGAGCATGAGTAGACACGGCGTATCCTTTTCAAAACGTACTTTCGAAAGTTATAAGTTTTGACAAGTCTTGACATTTTGAAACATCTTTGAAAATATTTTGTCTTTTAGTGTATTTCGTCTTTTAGTGTATTTCGTCTTTTAGTGTATTTCGTCTTTTAGTGTATTTCGTCTTTTAGTGTATTTTGTCTTTTAGTGTATTTTGTCTTTTAGTGACCCGACACACCAAAGTTGACTCAATAACCGTAAATGTTGACCTAAACTCGACACTTAACGTCATTCTTCATTTTATCATTAGTTTGATAATAAAAGTATATTTTTCGACGCATTTATAAAGTTTATAAAATTTCAGCATGACCTTTCTAAAAATATCAACTTTCCATTTTTATCCGTCTCGACTCGTGAAAGTATCAGTTTTATAAAAGTACATCTTTTATTGACTCGAAAGAATATCCGATCTATTTTCGACAACACCTCAATTATCGCAACAAATCCGTTCTAAACCTAAACCTCTTTGACATTCAATTTATGCTTACAACAAATCCAACATCTAACTTAATCTCTTCGCCAACAATGTTTAAACTTAATATACGGTAAATCTTAAATAAACGATATAGCCGTAGTGATAACAATATATATATCAAAATAGTCACAACGACCTTTTATGCACAAAAGTACAACTACTTTTTATGTTTTTCCATTTATAAACAAAAATATTAAACTTTGAGACTTGTAGTTTTATAGAAAACTAGATATTGATTTTCACAACGATCCGCTTTGTACACCTTGTTCGGAATGATCATACGAATGCAAAAGTACAACTTATTTATGAAAAAGTAAAGATGACTTACAAAGAAACACGACGAAAGGTGGATAGAAACTAAGAACAACCCAAACGTTGTTTTACAAACTACCCGGATGAAATAACAATCAACACGAACAATATATCTTCGAGTGTAAATGATCAAAGATGAAAAATGTATGGATTTGTGTAGGTGTTTGTTGGTTCGTGGGTTTGAGGGAACAAAGGAGAAGAGAAAAACTCAAAATGCAAGTATGTGTGTGTTATGAATGAACAAATGAATATAAGATGGATTATATACACAATGTTTACTTCACACACTAATAGTGTGTGTGTGTGTACCAAAAATGAGACAAGAGAGCCAAAGGGGACCAAAATGATCCTCAAATCACAAGTTTGCTAGTACAAGGTTGTTCCAAATAATATGGAAGTTTGTCTAGGCATTTCATTTCAAATTTTGGATCCTATGCATGTATATGTATGTGTAACCGGTTGGAATCAAGAAAAAGGGGGGACCAAAAATAATTTCCCACATTCTAGGATCACTAGTGCTAGTTGATGAATTAATTTCTAAGCATGCATGCACAACAAAGTGTAGTTAAATTCCACGGATCACGTAAATAACGAAACGAGTAACGGTAACACGAAAAATTATGAAATTTTAAATATTGCTTAAAAACTTAAAAACGCGGCTATTGCCAAAATACTACAACGTTTGGTGTCCCGGTTCGCTCCCGGCGACGATTCTCAGATAATAACGAAAGACTTCCCGGTTAAACGGTAAAGCTAAACGAAACATTTAAAAATTCAAATTTCTACACGGAAACGGCTAATTTACTGAACGGAAATTCTCGGGTTGTCACAAGATCCCTCCGGTTCTGGCTGGATCATGGGAACGAGTACCTAATCTTAACCACTTTATAACTCCAAGTAATTAAATACATGGTCAGTCTTTTGGTATTGTTCACAACCTTAAAACCATTTGAAAACATCGATCGAGGTACATTGTGATATAAATCAAAACATTTAGTACCTCGACGGTTTTAGTTTAAAACTTTCCCCCTACATATATGCATCGATATTCGAAAACGTTTAGCACATATGAGGAAGAAGCTGCACTAGAGTCATTAAGATCACATTTTACAAGTTATATATTTTAATCACATTTTCTCCCCTTATCAAAAATGTCAAATCTTTTGATATTTTGAATATCAATTGATTCAAATATATAAAAATTATTTGGGGAGAAAAATGTTCAGATTATATATTTTAAGCCTTATTAGGAACATTTTAATGCTCCTCCTAAATTATGAGGGTATAATATGGTGTTTGAGTACGTTAATTTGAAAAAAAATTGAATTTACTAAGAGATTCTTGAAAATTCGTACTCAAACACTATATATGCCTATATTTAAGTCTACACTACACATTTATATATTAATAAGATTATGTATGAGACAAGACCTGAAAATGTTCAAACTAAAAATGACAAAGTCATTCTGTCCATGTCAGCAATCTGTAGTCCGTCTCGATAATCTCCATTTGGAAGTTGTCTTAGCTTCCCCCTAAACCATCAATCCTTTCTTGAGTAGATTCAAAGCTTTCTTGCAAGCCGCGTTAAGAGGTCTTGATGTATAAAGCCCAGATATCCGAAGAACACAATTAATTCAAAACCGTAACACCAAAGTCAACTAAGTCTCGGATGTAGACAATTAAATCCTCTAAATAGTTAAAATGATAACTCCAAAGTCAACTAAGTCTCGGAAGTAGACATTTCTTCCTACAGGATGCTGACTATCTAAAGGAATCATCATACCTATGTGTACCTCTTTTATCAAATATTTCTACTTCTTTTAAAAATAAGCTTAGAGATTGATTGGTCGGGTAAAACATTAATTGAATCAGAAAGAACTCTTCTCACGTTTTAAATAATTATTCTCCCAACACTTCCCCCTGGGAACTCAAATGCTGCATACTAAATAATGACAAGATAACTCTTTCCCCATGTAATTGAAATAGTGCATCCGAAAGAAACAAAGAAGGCCTAAAATCAAAAGAAGCTATCTATGAAGACAAGCTCAAAAGAAGGCCATGGACTCTATCATGTATACATCTACTCCTTCCCCCTTGCTGGTTTTGATACATCAGAATCAACAAAACCTTTACGCACATATACTTGAGATCGTGTTCAAAGAATTAGTAAGCTTAAATCTATTCCATGAGAATCACTTCAAGGCTCTTAAAACTATATGATTATTTCCAAACATTTCTAAGTCTTTTACTACAATAAAGTGTTGGCAATATTGATTGAATGAAGTTTAAAGCCTGAATTCACTAAGTCTCAAATTGCAAATAAGTCCCTAAAGTTTGAAACAAATGACATCTAAAGCCCTTATAATTAATATAAATTAACTCCCCTTTAAATTGTGATCCGTCATTATCAAAAACTTTATCCGTTTATTCCATGACTTATTTTAAAGACCGTTTTAAAAGATTATTTTATGGCACATTCTCCCCCTCAAATAATGACCCGTTTTCTATTTAAAGAGCTGTTGTCATTGTTTGAGTGGTTGAATTAGCTTTTAAATCTTTTTGTGAGATTCCTTAAGACACTGATTCATTTTGAAAGACAACTTTTTACGAATAAAAATAAGATTTCTCTTATTTTGGAAAAATAAATGCACTGACACGTACACTTATTTTATAGAAAACACGGGTTGTGTTGCAAAGTAAACACAAGCCTTTGCATGATCATAAAAGAGAGGATTTATTATACCAAAACACCACATCACAACCACTTCCAACGTCCCTTTTTCAAATGTTGTACTGTTAGGTAATGTTTGAATTAAAAAATAGAGTAAATTGCAAAAATCATCCTTGTGGTCGGGCCAAATTGCACGTTTGGTTCGCGTGGTATCGAAATTGCAAAAATCACCCGTGTGGGAAACCTTGGGTTCCACTTTTAGTCCTTTATCGAACTAAAATAACCAAAATACCCTTATCTTCATTTTAGAAACAGAGAGGTATTTTAGTCATTTCAGTTCGACAAATGACTAAAGTGGAACCCAAGGTTTCCCACACGGATGATTTTTGCAATTTCGATACCACGTAGACCAAACGTGCAATTTGGCCAAACCACAAGGATGATTTTTGCAATTCTCTAAAAAAATATAAAAAAAAGAAATGGTCTACAACGCGAGGCGGGGTGTGGTGTCTGCCACCGAGGGCTGAGCTGGTGGCGCGGCTTGGCACCATGGCGTCACCATTCCCTCTGCTCTTAGGGCGGATGGTATCTTGAAGGGTTTTCCTCTCTATTTGTTTTCCAAGTTCTAAAAGGCGTGCCATGGTGGCGCCAAGGCGCAAGGCGTAACCTCAAAGTTACGAAATACACCAAGGCGTCTGCTCTAGGCGTCACATGAGTTGAGGCGCGCAAAGGCGCAAGGTGTGGTCAGTTTTTTAAAGCGTTTAGGAGATTTACTAATATTTGAAATTTGGGCTTGCATTTACCAATATTTTGGATTTTGTCTTGGATTTATTAGTGTTGACCACTCATATAGTTATGAAATATGATATAAATCTATAAACACTTTTTGCATATGTCACGCTTTAAAAACGTTATGCCGCCACGCCTCACACTAAGGCTTGAGGTTTGGCCATGCCACCACGCCACCCTTCATGCTATTTATAACCTTGGTTTTTTTCCTTTCCTAAACATTTTCCTTCAACTTTTCATCAATGTATAACACTTTTATTTCTTTTATTAATTTTTCTATCTTTTATCATTAAATGTATAACACTTTTATTTCTTTTATTAATTTTTCTATCTTTTATCATTAAAGAATATTAGAAAAAAAATACAAATATCCATTCACAACACAATAAAATAATGTTTCTCCCTTGTCTCTTTTTTTCACTCGGGACTCAAGTCCTGCGACATATCTTTTATATCCTTTGAAGTGGGGTGTGAATTCTTGCTTGTTTCTCGCTGAGAAGGATCTTTCCTGAATGAGTTTTGCTGAGAAGGATCTTTCCTGAATGAGTTTTGCTAATGCACCTTGCACATGTAACATAGGTTTTTGTTAATTTCATTTTCTAAATATCCTTTTTTATTTTCTTATGTGTCTAATTCTTATTATTAAGCATAGTTTTAGGCATATGTGTTACGCATCTCGGTAAGTTTAAGTAAAAAAGTAAAACGAGTCAAACGACCTAAATCA